>VDFB02020062.1:0-16545 GCA_007258455.2 Sequoia sempervirens | reverse complement strand
TTTCAGTCAGCACCGAGTCGAGGAAGCTTTTAGTAGTCAAATGCTCCATCAGGGGGTAGAGGATTTGGCAGAGGTACTGGATGCTACTCTTGTGAGAAACAAGGGCATATTGCTAGATTGTGTACTCACAAGAACACCTCAAGTTCTAATCAGAGGCCAGCTAGATCAGAGTTGATAGTAGGTGATGCAAGGAGATCTCATCGTGTCTTTGCTATAGTGGATAATCGATAGGAAGACCACCAGAGCACCATCATTGAGACATCAGGTGTGTTGCATAACACTAGCATTTCTATACTCTTTGATTCAGGTGCATCTGATTCTTTTATATCTCCTTCAGTAGTTGAGCGATGTAGACTGGTGGCAACTAGTCAAGGCGTAAAATGGCAAGTTGAATTTGCCCTCAGGGTCAAAGCTGGTTGTAGAGAAGCTAGTGCAGGGTTGTAGTCTGAACATAGGGGAGTTGACAACTAAAGTGGAACTCAAAATCCTACCACTTGGCTCATATGAAGTCGTGTTGGGCATGGATTGGTTGAGTGCACACCGTGCTATAGTTGATTGTCACTGTAAAGTAGTACGATGCATTGATGATTCTGGAAAGGAGGTGGAGATCATGGGTATTCAAAGACCCATTTCTTTGTGAATGATCTCTGCCATGCAGCTTAAAAGATAGTTTCAACAGGGTTGTCAGCTCTTTGTAGTGTCTATGAGTGATCTGGAGTCAGAGGAAAGTCGAGGGGTGTCTTTGAATGAGTACCCACTCCTTAAGGAGTTTTCTGATGTGTTCCCGGAAGAGATATCTAGTATGCCACCTAAGCGAGATATAGATTTTAGGATTGATCTAGTACCTAGAGTTGAGCCAATATCTTGAGCTCCATATTGGATGACAACACAGGAACTTCAAGAACTCCATCTACAGTTGGAAGAATTGTTGGCTAAGGGCTTTATCCACCCAAGTGTTTCCCCTTGGGGAGCACCTGTGATTTTTGTAAAGAAGAAGGATGGTTCACTTCGCTTGTGTATTGATTATAGGAAGTTGAACAAAGTAAGGATAAAGAACTGATATCCTTTACCCAAAATTGACGATCTTTTCGATCAGATAAAAGGGGCAAAGGTGTTCTCTAAGATTGATCTCAAATCGGGATATCATCAGTTGCAGATTATGGATGCAAATATTCATAAAATAGAATTTCGTACTCAATACTAACATTATGAGTTCACTATGATGTCGTTCAGGTTAACAAATGCACCTTCAGTCTTTATGAGCTTAATGAATGGAGTGTTCCAAATGTACTTGGACAGATTTGTCCTTGTGTTTCTTGATGACATTCTGATTTCTTCTAGGTCTATGGAGGAACATGAGGAACATCTAAAGCAGGGGTTACAGTGCTTAAGGCACAATTAGTTGTTTTCCAACCTAGAAAAGTGTGACTTTTATAAGACTGAAGTTCAATATTTGGGCCATGTGATTTTAGGTGAGGGAATTTTAGTTGATCCTACAAAGTTTCAGGCCCTTGTAGATTGGCCCACACGCACAAATGTCTCAGAAATTTGCAGCTTCATGGGACTTGTAGGCTATTATTGATGGTTCGTCCAAGGTTTTTCTAGGATGGAACACCCTATCACCTCTCTCGAGAGGAAGGGAAATAAATTTATTTGGTCTGATCAATGTCAGTTAGCTTTCCAAACTCTTAAGGAAAAGCTTACTAGTGCTCCAATCTTAGTAGTGTTAGATCTGATAGGCGACTTTGTTGTTTGTGCGGATGCTTCTTTGGAAGGCTTAGGGGCTGTGTTGATGGAAGAAGGGCGACTGATTTCTTATGAATCTCAGAAACTTAAGGATCATGAACTAAATTACCCCACTCATGATTTGGATCTAGCCACAGTTGTGCATGCCTTGGTAAGGTGGTGACACTTTATCCTAGGGCATTGGTTCGAGTTGCATACAGATCATTGTAGTCTGCAATACATCTTCATGCAGCCGAACCTGAATGCAAGGCAGAGAAGGTGGATGGAATTCTTGTGTGAATATGATTTTGAAGTGAAGTATATTCAGGGAAAAGAGAATGTGGTGCCAGATGTGTTGAGTAGACGCAAGCATGAGATTTCTGCTATGGCTCTCGAGGTTGATTTGAAGAGTCAGATCCTTGCAGCTCTTTCTTCAGATGTTGGTATCAAGCAGTGAAATTAGAGATTGAGTCGGGCAGAGCGTTAGAAGGTAAATTTGCTGGATACTCTTTGGAATCAGATGGTGTTTTGCGCTATGCAGGCTGAATGTATGTACCTCCTGCAGAGGATCTTCACACCCTAATCTTGACTGAAGCTCATTAGGCTCCTTATTCGACACATCCTGGAGTTAAGAAAATGTACGCTGATCTTCGCTCACTATATTTTTGGGAAGGATTGAAGCATGACATTGCTGATTTTGTGGCTAGGTGCCTAGAATGTCAGAGGGTTAAGGCTAAACATCATCATCTCGAAGGCTTGTTATAGCCTCATCTTGTTCTGGAGTGGAAGTGGGACATTATCTCTATGGATTTTATAGTCGGCTTGCCTATGTCTTCCAGGCGAAATGACGCTATCATGGTCACTGTTGGCAAGTTGACCAAGACAACCCATTTCTCTCCTATCTGATCTTCTTATACTGCTTCTATGGTGGCTAGGGTGTTCATGGAAGACATTATTTGATTGCATGGGATACCGCGCAGAATTATTTCAGACAGAGATCCAGTATTCACATTTGTGTTATGGACATCCTTGCAGGGGTCCTTAGGGACTAAGTTGAATTTTAGTTCTTCCTACCATCCTGAGACAGATGGTCATACTAAGAGAGTCAATCACATGCTTAAGGATATGCTCTACATGTATTTCATGGACCAACAATCTCGTTGGGAAGATTATCTGCACTTGGTCGAGTTTTCCTATAACAATGGCTATCATATTTCGATTGGCATGGATCCATTTCAGGCTTTGTATGGATGTCCTTGTCATACCCCTTTGAGCTAGGATCGGTTAGAGGACAAGATTCTTCTTGGACCCACAATGCTTCGTGATATGGAGCAACATGTAGCTTGCATCTGAGAGCATCTTGTAGTGGCTCAAGATAGGTAGAAGAAGTTTGTTGATTCACACAGGGTTGATCGGCAGTTTGTAGTTGGTGATCGAGTGTTTCTCCAAGTCCATTCTCAAAAGAGCCCTATTCATTATGGAAAGGGTTCTAAGCTTGTGCCCCATTTTGTAGGACCATTCGAGGTATTAGAACGTATTGGTCCTATTGCCTACTGCTTGGCCTTGCCACCAAATCTATCACAGATTCATGATGTTTTTCATGTTTCAGTCCTTAGGCCATATTTCCTCGATGTTACATTCTTGATTGGAATGCTCTATAGGTTGAGGATGGGCAGCTAGCTCTAGAGCCTGTGGTCGTGGTGCAGCACCAGAGACTCATTCTTAGAGGTAGGGATATTGAGCAGGTGCGGGTCCAATGGGATCCCAATGATGAGACTTCAACGACATGGGAGGATGCCTCCCATATTAGGAAATCCTACCCTTGTTTACTGGCTTCCAGGAGTAAGCCTGATTTATGGGGGGAAGGATGTAATACCCCTCCTATTACTATCTAGACTTATTATTTTCTATGATTGGATTTGATACATTGATACTGTGATAGTACTATTTATTGTTTGGTTTGGATAGTTAGACTATTTGGTGATGATGTTATTTCATTAGCGGACATGGTTATTGGATATGACATTACGGTTTGGTGATGTTAGTTAATTTCAGTAATACATTATGATGCAGTGATTTAGTAATTTATTTTATGTTCTGATTAGTTAGTTAGAAATATTATTTCATCATTGATATTATAATTGTTTGAATACATGTGGTGAGAGGACATTGTAGCACCACTCGTGTACAAGTGCCCTGCTACGCTACAATTCCTTCTCACAATGTAATGCTTTGATTTTATATATATGTACATGTACACGACCTTGTTTATATGCATGGATTGCAGGTACAGAGTCTCGATTCCACCTGCTTTGGCAGGATAGGGCGAGTAACAAATTACCCAATGACATAATGTTGAAACAAAGATGACAAGGAAGTCACCCCGTCCCATGTTTGTCAAACCATCTTGTCTGAGTGGTATTATGCGTCTTTGTTTTGTCATTTCTGTAATTTATTATTATGATTTGTGTGAGTTTCTTGTTCGTATTTATTTTATGTTGGAGTTTTGTACATGGTGAATTATTTAATTAATGATGTTAATGAATGGTTGTAAGAGTGTTGGAATAAATTTGTATTTAAAATCTAAAAGTTTTATTTTAAAACTCATGTTTTATTTAAGTATTAATTAAATATTTAAATTAACTATTTTGTTAAATTAATTAAATTGGCTTGTGGAGGATAATTATGAAATAAAATATTTAAATAAATGAAATTGTGTGAATTGCAAGAAAATATTGCAAAATCAAAATTAAAGCAAAAAGTATTGTTAAATAGAAAAAAAATCAATAAAAGAAAAGAAAAGATAAAAAGGACAAATGAGAGTTAAGTGTTGGATGAAAAGTTGGAATTAAATTAGAAAAATTCTTTTATTTTTGATTTTCATAGTTTTCGAAAAAGAGAAGATATATCTTTTATTTAATTGGAAAATTGTGAGTTTTTCATTCACGAGAAAATGTTGACAGAAGTTGCACAAAAATATTAATTTGGAAAGATTTGATCTTCTGAAGTTGCTGGGAAAATTGTTTCATTTTTCTTTTCATTATACTGGGGAGGTTTCTCTGAATGGAATAGTAGATTAGAGATCTAAGCAAGGGAATCCAGAGAAATTTTGAAGAAGGTACGAAAGCTCTTCGAAAAGGCTATTGGAATCAAGCGAATCTTCATCAAGTTTTTCATCAGCACAGGACTCCAGGTTCCACAATTTCTCTTTCTCTATTCATTAAAATTTACAATGGAAATCGTAGTGTTCTAGGAAATGAAAGTATTAAGAGATTTGGAAAAAACGTTTGGGTATCAAATAATTGGGGAAAAATCTGTTGGTTGAATCTTTATTGTTCTGGAATTTCTTGCAATGATGTTTTGAGAAAATTAGCTTCCTTCAGAAACCAATGGATATCCATATTTAGACTTACCTTCATATAAAATTGGGGATTCAATATAAAATCCCTTTCATCAATTCAAGTGAAATTTTGTCCCATATGATAAAAATAGTGATTGATTAGATTTTATTTATTCCCATATTTTTGTGCTTGAGGAAATTTTATTCATGTGCTAAAAGTTTTAAATTATTTGTTGTACCTATATATATATATATATATATATATATATATATATATATATATCTTTTGAAGGATATACATATATATATATATAATATTTATATTCTATATACCTAGATTGGTCTTTCATTTAAATAAAGTTTCTGGGTTTTTGTTGAAATATTCATTTTGGGTCAAATCAACAAAAATTTTACAAGAATTTTCAATTTAAAAAAAAAATTTGAAAAGAAATTTCATATTCGAATTTATCATTTAAATAAATAAAAAAAATTGTTTTATGAGAGTGGAGTGGACCTGCTCGGGCCGCATTCCCCCAATTCCGCACTGCGGGGCAAGTTCTCTATATAGCCCACAATAGTTTTAAAGACTATTGTACAACAATGATAAGACTCCAAGAAGTTAAAGATCAAAAGGCCGATGGCTCATATATTCAAGCACAAGCTTGTTTTAGTTTTTATATATATATATATATAGTTAAAAGTATATATATATATATATATATATATATATATATATATATATATATATATATATATATATATATATATATATATGTATATGGTGGGTATTTTTATTAGAAATTGAAATATATATAAAATATATATGTATTTTATTATATGGTGTGTATTTTTATCAAAAATTGATATATATATATATATATATATATATATATATTATGTAATCTTTTTAGAATTCTGATTTATATATGAAATTTATTTTTAGTATAAAAAAATTATAATTGTGAATATTACAAAAAAGACAAACTTTATTAGGAATTGGAATTTTTATAGAAATTTATTACAGAATTAGTTCAAGGAAAAGAGAAGTTTGTAAAGTAATTAAAAGAATTATTTTAATTTGGTGTGAAAGTTATTACTTTGTTTTAGTTTCCAATTCTGATTGACTTCTTTATTTCCTTGAATTAGCTTTTGGACTTTTGTAATGAGGGTAGCCTGTTGATCTTATGAACCCAATTTTTGGAGTTGTGAACCCTAGTTTTCCAGAGGCATGGTCTTATCATTGGATGTTTACCATCATATTAGGTGCTCGAGATGTTGCATGATTTTAGCATTATTATTTTGCGAAGGGTTGTAAGAGATTTTTGATATTTTGATTAAGAGTTATCATGAGATGGGTAATGCCTCGCATGTCTTTGATTTGTGTTATATGTTTTATTCTTTATGGTACAACCCTTGCCTTTTTTTGGTTTATGTTAAGGGTCTCAGGGAGAGTGGCTCTTCATGGGGGCTGGCGCCTCAAAAGGAGGAAGAGCTCAGGATAACCCACGTGAGAGTAGTGTAACAAGTGAAAACCTAATAATAGAATTTAGGGGGATGGGTAGTAAAACATAAAAGATAATAATTGGATACCTCATCTATGCATTAGGGCTATCGCAGACTAATGGTAGGCTGAGAAGGCCATGGTCAGAAAAGTCATAACCACGTCCTCACGAGAGGTTGACGGCTCCGCATGAGCTACCCTATGGGGCCAGCACCTCAAGTAGGAGGAAGGGCCAGGATAACCATAGATGGGGTCCAGGGCCTTAGGTTGGAGGAAGGGCCAAGATAAACCATGTAAGCTATGCAATGGTACTCTCCACTAGACACATGTATGCCTTGTTCCTTGTTGCCTCTAGAATTGTATTCTTTTTGTTTTTTCAGTTTCATTTGGAAATGTTTCGTGATTGTTCTTGGGTGACTTGGCTAATGGTTATTGCCTTGTTTTGTTGTGATGATATTTATGGTTTTAAGTTATTATGTTCACTCTTGAATGTTGTCGTTTATGTCCTTTGTAATCCTTGATGTTGTTTTGGATTTACTGTTCTATGTTGTCTTTTATTGGGATTGGTTTATGGCATTCATGGTCGTGATTTCTTCCTTGTCACCTCTGAGCACGAGGGGTGGGTTATTTATAACCCTCGTGGTTGGGTGAAACGTGCTCCACACCCATTGGGTTCCCCATCAACATCCATTCTTCTCAGCATTCTTCAATTGGAGCATGTACCAGTTGTTCACTTTGTAATTCAGATGTTACTCTACTATATATTATCCCACAAGTATGGGAGATTTATTGTAATTCATTTATCAAGATCATGTAATGTAATGTTTAAACGATGATGTATTATTTAGGAACCTTTGTAAACATTATGGTTTGAGATTCATTATGATTGTAATATGTGATGTAATTATACTATTACTTATGGTTCATGGATGCACTTCTATAAATGGTTATTGTAATGTTATGATGAATGTAGTTTTTAATAAGTTATTCAGTTTCATCTTTTACCTTTTTGTTAATAATTGTTATGCAATGTGACTTCGCATGCCCCAGAGAGCTAGACATGATAATGTTAATGTGCAATGTGAATATGTTTTAATGTTTAGTTGCATGTTTACTTTGTATTTAAAAAAAAAAAATTGTTTGCAATGTTTGTTCTCTAGGGTTTGCACGACGAGCGTTACATAGTATAATTGGTAAAAAATATGAAAGTAATGATTGATACTATCAATTTTTATTTAAAACATGTATTTTTTAGATTAGAGGGGTAAATGCTTTTGACCTAGAGCTATAAACCAATGAGGTCACAATCAGGGGACCTCATCCCCAACATAAATACTCAACATTTACACCCCAATGGGGTTTGAACCTTGATGGAAAGAACAACATCACAAAAATGTAATTAAATTTCCACAATCCATATGAAATTAAATTTGCTACTTCTGGATTTGATTGTGTGCCAATTTTTTACAACTCTCTATCTTTATGATGGATCACTAAGTGCACGATCTGAAATGATGAAAAAAATGACACACAATCAAATCCAAAAGTAACAAATAAAATTAAAATCACAACTTAACCATCATATCATGCCACTATTAGCTTATTTAAAAACATGTAATTTCAATCTTCTACATGTCAAAAAAAGAAGAAAAGGTGATATATTTGTTAAACAATTATTGTAATTTTATCAAAATTATTAAAAATTTGTTTATATGTTATAGAATGTGTATTGTGTAGGGTAAAATAAAACATGTTCCCATCTAGAATCATGAGATTCCCATACTTTTTTATCATTTTTGGCTTATTTTATTTCATAGAATTATGCTCGAGTTATTACATAAGTACACTTTAACATGCCAATGTTATAGGTTACCTTAGGTACTACTATCCCTTAGGGTTGAATTTCCTTAGGGCATCAAACCCAAAGGGTTGGATTTGCATGTCAATTCCTAAAGGTAATTTTTTTTAAATGATAATCATTTACTGAACTTTTTTCATTGATTAAAAATTTGAAGGGCCTTGAACCTGTTGATTACAAAGAATAATGAGAGGGGGGTGAATTAGTGTTCAATACAACCATTCAACTGTAAACCACCCAATTATCAAAGCACATATAATTGTAAACAAGAATGAAGACATTGAAAAGAACATGACACCATACGACACATCAACACCATATTTTTATCTGGAAAACCCAAAATGGGAAAAACCACAATGAGGATTAGCTTGAGAATAATATATTATATCTGGATATAGTATATTACATTGGCTCACTACTAGGACACACTGTCCTTAAAAGGCTCATAGTCAGAATGTAAAATGGTATGGCTCACTACCAAAAAATGAACTGATACAAAGTGAACCTGTCATGTGTTGTATTTTAGTTCCATTGAAGCTCTAAATAATAAGTAATACCTTTCTTAACAGTCGCTCAACATTCTTGCTCTAATTTTGAATTTCTACCACTAAACACCACTCACATCTGATATGTCATTTAAGTTCACACATCCACTTATCACCCATGCTTCCACACCACTCTCAGTTCCAAAAATATCTCATGTATATATACCCAAATGCATTTAATACATGTAACACCCCTCCTTTTTGTGCTCTGTTAATCAGGCAATATTTTCCTATGTTATGCTTCGATCATGTTAACATGTGAATTAATGATGCTTTATGCTTTGATTATGTTAATAATGTTAGCTTTGTCAGTTAGTGATACTATATGGGTGAAGGGGACATGATCACATCACTCGCATGCGAGCGCCCTGTAATTTTGAGATTTCCTCTTCACGGTGTGATTGATCATATTATGTATATATGCACGTTAGACATGCTCTTTGTTGCAAGTTGGTAGGTACATGACATCGACTCCACCTGGTTTCCAGGTCTGAGTGTGTCCATTGACCAACGGAAATTAATTGGGAGATAGTAGCTAGGTTTTCTGAACCAGGTCGTCACCCTAGTCATAGCATGTTGTTGGGTTGTCGTCGGGGTCAGTTATTTTAACTTGGTCAGTTCCCCTTGAGTGTTTATTTAATTTCAAGTTTAAAGTTTATTAAATGACTTGCATAGTCTAATTAATGATTAAATGTGTTTAGTTGCAAGCTAAAAGTGATTAAATAGCTTTTGGAAATTATAAATGATGAATGTTTTGTCTTATTGAGATGTTGGAAAATTAGTGATTAATTAATTAATTTAATTGAATTAATAAAATAATCTAATTTAGAATTAGATTTAGTTTATTGATAATTTAAATTAATTGTGTGAATTAATTAAATTATCCCTTTTGTATTAAAAGTGTAAAAGACTTAATTCTTTTGTTGAATATAAAATGCTAAAATATTTTGAATTCAAATTGGAATTAGAAAATTGTTTAAAGTTAAAAAAAAATTCAAATGTTTTCTTATGCAAGACTTTGGGGTAGAAAGGATATTTTCTGAAATAGTTGACTATTTTGGGGAAAGATATTTGTGAAGAGTTGAATAGGAATTTGAAATTGAATTTAGTTTGAATTTGAAAGTGAGTTTGCATTTTGGTTTGGAATTTAATTAGAATTTGAATTTGAATTAGAAGTTGAATTTGAATTTGAATTTGGGAAGTTTGGAAAAAGGATATATTTTTAGTTAGGGTTTTTCTTTCAATCCCTCCATGGATTCTTGGTTTTGGATTTTGGGTGGAGAGGCTTGGAGGAGGCTAAGATGGTGGAGTTGAAAGGGTGCTTGAAAACCTCCATGGTTAAAAGCTTGCAATTTTGGAGGAAACACAAGGTTCCATCATTTCTTCCTCCATCTCTTTTGCTCATTTTGAATGATTGAAAATATAGTGTTAGATTCAATGGAAATTCATGGGAAAAGATCTTAAATTTGGTAAATGGTAGATAGATTTGGAATTGAAACCAAACAAGAAATTTATACCAAGTTATGGAAAGAAAATCCAAGAAAACTCAATGTTAAATCTAGATTTTGAAAACCCATTTTGTATTTTTGAAATAAGTTATATTTCTTGAATTGGGTTTGGATTATTTTTGCAATTTGGGTATGAAATCAAAATTTGAGTATGTAGATTTGTGAATACAACCATTTATTTCAAAATAGGGTGATACCCACAAATATATATTCAAATATATATTTGTTATTTTAGGAAATTTTAAATTTTGGGTAAAACCTCTTAAAATTTTATTGATTTTTGTTTTTTTTGGTTCTGGAAAAAAAAAAATGTAGTAAGAAATTATTATAAAATGTTTTTTGTTGGTGAGGTGGGAGGTCCAACCCCACCCCACCGCCGCCGCCGCTGCCTAGCAGGGAGGCGGCGATGTGTGCAAAGCACACAACCACCGCCGCCCTGCGGGGAGGCAGGCACTGTGTGCCCCGCACACAGGCTCCACCGCCCGGCAGGGAGGCGGGCACTATGCGCTCACCGCATAGGCTCCGCCGCCTGGCCGGTGGGCAGGGTGCTGTGTGTAGAGCACACAGGCTCCGCCGCCATAGGCGGCGAGGGCCTGCGTGCCCAGGGCTTCGACCCTTGTGTTTTTTTAAAAAGCAATTTCCTTTTTTGTTAATTTTGGTTAATTTTAATTAACCTAACATTTATATATATATATATTAATTATAATATATTTTGTATATTAAATATATAATATTGTATATTGTATATTATATGAAATATAATATATTTAATATATATTAAACTAAAGGAATTTTAGTACAAGTTCAAAATGCATTTTATGATAATCATGAGGATTTAAAAGTATGAGTTAATTGGAAAATAAAATATTATTTTATTTGATATCTCTTATTTAATGGGAATTTAAATTTAAAGTGATATAATTTATTTAATTGCAAATAAAATACCATTTTATTAGATATATTTAAATAATGTTAAATGTTAAACTGGAACTTCTAAACGATCAGGTGATTATTATGATGGTGGAAATTGATATTTCAGTATATTGTCGTAAATTTCAATGAAGTGATTTTAAGCTATTATTTAAATGGATATTAAAGGCATATCTGGTTTATTTTTCTAGATGTCTAATTATATAATACGATTACGGAATTGAAAGTAAAGGGCGAACTTATTAATTAACCTAAATGATTTATTAATCAAGTGATCTATCTATGGTATGTGATCATGAAACTTAGAGAGAACGGTTGATTTAAATTTTAACCAGATAGCTGCATTATTAACATGTTTTGATTATGAATATGGTTATGAGATTTAGAGTAAATGATCTGTTCTTTAAATATCTCAATGTCATGAAAAGAAATGGGATCAATTGATTGGATAGATGCAAGTCATGAAATCTGTGTTTGAATGGATTTAGGAAATCCGAACATTAGCTTTCCTATTTGTCTGAAATATTTTCAAGTGTTTAATTGTTCACCTTCGATGTTGTGGAAGGAGGGTGAATGTTTTGTGAATCTTCCTGATATGGGTTCATTTATTAGTATGGGTGGTTATACGTGAGTTTATATGATTGTTGACTTTAAGTCGTTTCTTGTTGATCATGTAAGTCTTCCAGCAGTGTTTTCTTGAGATGATGCTATGTCTCTTATGTTTTGCTTTGGCTATCTTGGATTGTGTGAGTTAAGCTCAAGTGGTTACCTGGTTCTTTGAACGGGTTGTGTGACCTTGTGATTCATGGTTGAGTCGAGTTATCAGTTGTTATGTGGGTTTCATTATGTTAGTCAACCTTATGTTAGCCTTGGGTAGTGCACGCTTTGGTTTCAGTTTTGGACATCCGTAGTGATGTGTTACCTGTTGAGGTGTTTGGTTATTGGTGATAAGTGTTAGTGCATTGTCTACCCTTGGCATGTGGTTCAGTTTTGTGTTGTTGATAGGGGAGTGGCATTCAAACGGGAGTTGGTTGAGGTTTCCAAGATAACTCGTGTGAGAGTCAGTTAATTAAGTGAAAATTAAATTAACTTACTAGGGAGAGAGTAGCTTTGAACATTAATAAGATAATTTAGCCTCGCTCATTGGCTCAAGGGCTTGTACGAGACTTGAGATGAGTCGGGAAGGCCTGGAATGGCAAGATCGTTATCTCGTCTTTACGAGAGATAATCGATTCCGCTCTGGTGTGCATGTGGGGACGGGAGTCGGTTGAGGTTTCCAGGATATCCCTAGAGAGGGGGCCGGGACCTAGGAAGACTTGCCAGGAGATCCCATGCAGCCTTTGTGATGACACTCCTCCTATGACAGCAGTTGGTATGGTGTTGTACCGTTGGTTTATTTTGTACAGTGATGGTACTCGATTTTGTACTCTGGAAGCATTGTAACTTTTGTGTTAAGTAATGTGGGTTTTTTTCTTGTTTCAGTTCAGTGTGCTAGCTTGTGTCTAGTGGTAGATGGTCTTGTCTAGGAAATCCTTGTTACTATCTCCTAGCACGGAGGGAGTGGGGCCTTTGGGTTCCATGTGGTCGGGTGGCGTGCATTCTTTTTTGTTGGCTCTTCTTCTTGATTGTGTGGTCGTGATTTCCAGTTGGAGAGCTTGTTGGATGTTGTTTCTTTTCTGGCTTCGTTCTTTTCTGTTGATCTTTATTTTTATTACCCCTCAGTTGTTATCGAGGTGGAATTTGTAACATGTATGGAATTGCCTCATTCGGGGAATGAGTGATGTAATCTTGTTGTTTAAATGTTAATTGGAATCTTGAGGTATTTATTTTCCTTTGTTGTAAGTTTAATTGTATGGAATGTATGTTGTCTCATTTCCTTAAGTGAATCATGTTTCAGTTTATGTTAATGTTTTTTGTTGTTGGGTTTTTAAGTAATCTTTGTCTTGTGGCCTTAGAGGTTGTTGGCAATATGTATTCATCTTACATGTTATTTGTACTTTAAAAATAAAAAATAAAAAAATTGGTACGTTTAAGTAGTGAATTGCAACTTCCTCTAAGGTTGTGTGGCGGGGCATTACACATGGTATCAGAGCCAGGTTTAAACACTAGGAACTCTGGGATTATGTTGGACCCATTATGTTGTAAGTTGTGTCAGTTTATACTCTGGGCACTATGAGCCCATTGTATTGACCTAGTTGTTTTTCTCTTTCGTGTAGGTTTCCTTTTGGGTTGATTTCTCTTGTTTGCCCAAAAGTTGTCGTTATGTGGTATTGGTCCAATGGTGCAGGAAACTAGTGGAAAGGATAGGATCCTCGGTGTAGTGCACAATGCACCGATATCCTTTCTATTGGAAGAATGCATTATGGATGATTGTGTAGTGTGTGATTTTGAGGTGTTGTGTGTGGTGGACGACAATTAGTTTTGTTGTTGTTCCCACCCTTGCACGTCTTTTGTTGAATGCTTTGTGAGGGTTAGGCTCGCAAGCCTACCAAGAGGTGTGTTTTGTTTGGCTTCCTTCTTGTTGCTTGGCTCTTTCATTGTGTAAAGGGTTGAGACCCTTGAGTGGTTCTTGAGTGTGGTTGTAGTGTGTTCCTTGGGTGTGGATTCTATTTTGGAGTTTTGTTGTTTCCTTCTCCATGCGAGTATCTGATGCATGTTTTCTTGTGCTTTACCTCATTGTGCAAGTGATTGCCTGATTGACCCTATGCGGTTTTGAAGTTTCTTTTGCATGTATATTTTATTGAGATTATAAATATGGTAATGAAAATGATTGATCATGTTGCTAGTTCATAGAGTTTGTGCAGGCTCTCTTTTGATCCACGCACTTGTATGAAAGTGATTGTATCATAATGAGACCATGTTTGCAATAGTGCCTATGTTAGAATTGTAAATTCTTCTCTCTCCTTCCCTCTCTTCTCTTTGGTTTAACAAAGATGTCTGTCCTTGAGTGTGTGGTGTATTGAAAACCCATAGTATGTGGTATCTTATGAGAAAATGTTTATGTATTCATGAAGGTCTGTTTCCTAGGTCAAACCTTGGGTAAAGGACTTAAGTCCCCAAGTTGCATTCATAATCATGGAAAATGTATAATCTAAGTAGGGAATCATTTTGCAGTAAGTAAAAGCTTAAAGAAAGAAAAAGAATTACTGAAACCATTGCATGTTAATGATAATTGCATAATAGGTGCATCTTGTTGGTGAGGCTTATAGTCCCCAACTTTATTGTTAAATCTTAAGAAATCATGTTGATGATTAGATTATTGTACCTAGATTCAAAATGCAAAATGTCGAATGAATGTTGAAGTGATAATGTTGCATACCTTGTCTGGAGTAAACTCATAATGATATTGATTTTTGTGTGATCTTATGGAGTTTGTAATAGGGGAACTTGCAGGCTTCCAGGAGTAAGCCTGACCCTAGGGGGCGAGGATGTAACACCCCACCTTTTTGTGCTTTGTTAATCAGGCAATGTTTTCCTATGTTATGCTTCGATCATGCTAACATGTGAATTAATGATGCTTTATGCTTTGATTATGTTAATAATGTTAGCTTTGTCAGTTAGTGATACTGTATGGGTGAAGGGGACAGGATCACATCACTCGCATGCGAGCGCCCTGTAATTCTGAGCTTTCCTCTTCACGGTGCGATTGATCATATTATGTATATATGCATGTTAGACATGCTCTTTGTTGCATGTTGGCAGGTACATGACATCGACTCCACCTGGTTTCCAGGTCTGAGCGTGTCCATTGACCAACAAAAATTAATTGGGAGATAGTAGCTAGGTTTTCCGAACCAGGTCGTCACCCTAGTCATAGCATGTTGTTGGGTTGTCGTCGAGGTCAGTTGTTTTAACTTGGTCAGTTCCCCTTGAGTGTTTATTTAATTTCAAGTTTAAAGTTTATTAAATGACTTGCGTAGTCTAATTAATGATTAAATGTGTTTAGTTGCAAGCTAAAAGTGATTAAATAGCTTTTGGAAATTATAAATGATGAATGTTTTGTCTTATTGAGATGTTGGAAAATTAGTGATTAATTAATTAATTTAATTGAATTAATAAAATAATCTAATTTGGAATTAGATTTAGTTTATTGATAATTTAAATTAATTGTGTGAATTAATTAAATTATCCCTTTTGTATTAAAAGTGTAAAATACTTAATTCTTTTGTTGAATATAAAATGCTAAAATATTTTGAATTCAAATTGGAATTAGAAAATTGTTTAAAGTTAAAAAAAAATTCAAATGTTTTCTTATGCAAGACTTTGGGGTAGAAAGGATATTTTCTAAAATAGTTGACTATTTTGGGGAAAGATATTTGTGAAGAGTTGAATAGGAATTTGAAATTGAATTTAGTTTGAATTTGAAAGTGAGTTTGCATTTTGGTTTGGAATTTAATTAGAATTTGAATTTGAATTAGAAGTTGAATTGGAATTTGAATTTGGAAAGTTTGGAAAAAGGATACATTTTTAGTTAGGGTTTTTCTTTAAATCCCTCCATGGATTCTTGGTTTTGGATTTTGGGTGGAGAGGCTTGGAGGAGGCTAAGATGGTGGAGTTGAAAGGGTGCTTGAAAACCTCCATGGTTAAAAGCTTGCAATTTTGGAGGAAACACAAGGTTCCATCATTTCTTCCTCCATCTCTTTTGCTCATTTTGAATGATTGAAAATATAGTGTTAGATTCAATGGAATTCATGGGAAAAGATCTTAAATTTGGTAAATGGTAGATAGATTTGGAATTGAAACCAAACAAGAAATTTATACCAAGTTATGGAAAGAAAATCCAAGAAAACTCAATGTTAAATCTAGATTTTGAAAACCCATTTTGTATTTTTGAAATAAGTTATATTTCTTGAATTGGGTTTGGATTATTTTTGCAATTTGGGTATGAAATCAAAATTTGAGTATGTAGATTTGTGAATACAACCATTTATTTCAAAATAGGGTGATACCCACAAATATATATTCAAATATATATTTGTTATTTTAGGAAATTTTAAATTTTGGGTAAAACCTCTTAAAATTTTATTGATTTTTGTTTTTTTTGGTTCTGGAAAAAAAAAAATGTAGTAAGAAATTATTATAAAATGTTTTTTGTTGGTGAGGTGGGAGGTCCAACCCCACCCCACCGCCGCCGCCGC
>VDFB02020061.1:0-10700 GCA_007258455.2 Sequoia sempervirens | reverse complement strand
TCTTTCAAGAACTCATGAAAACTAGGGTCGTGCGGGAGGAAAAACAGCAGAGAAGTCACAAAAACACCTCCAAAAATGGCACCACACCAACAAAAGAAGACCGCGCGATTCTCTTTCAGAAAAACCACCCAGATCTGAACATGAACTTAGAGAAAAAAATCGCCACTAGAAGAGGTCATGATTTTTTAAGCAAGAAAACCATGCGTTTTCAAAACCAGATAGCACGATTTTTAGAAGGAAAAGAACTGCCAAAAACCCTTGAAGGAGGTCGCAATTTTGATCAAAAAATCACTCAAATATGCCAAAAAATAATCCGCGATTTCTTGCAACAAAGGAACCCACAAATCACAAAAAAAACCTTCGAACCCGCCTTCTGAAAAACCCTCACGATTTTCAGGAACAAACCCACGATTTTTCTTTAAAAAATCGGACAAAGAAAAACTTCACGAATTTTGTAAAAACATCCGTCAAAAACCTTCCAAAATAATTTTTCAAATTTTTTCGAGTAAAACCATTAACCTTCAATTTTTTAAAAAAAATCAAGCAAAAACATCGAAGAAATTAAAAAATTCCTTAGGAAAACACAAATTTTTATTGCTAAAAAATTCGCCAAAAAAAGATTGAGCCTAAGTTCTGATACCATGAAATTATAATTAATTGATGTAATGATGTTCGTTATTTACACAAAGGAGAGGAATACTCCTTAAACAATACATACAAGACGATGTTTCGAAAAGGAAACAATCATTAACTAAAGAAAATAACAGAAAGTTACTAAACTAAGTTAACTGAAAGCTAACTAATGACCAACTAAAAGCTACGATGACCATTAAATATTACAATAATGCTTTAATATAGAGGATGGCCTAGGATTGAGGCCTACTATTGGAAGAGGAGGGTAAGGTGATAGCAGCCTTATTTGACATGGAGACTACTGTTAAAGACTTGTTCTATAAGTTGAAACGTCAAACAGTCTCCAATGATCAGCTTGCACACCAACGAGATGAAGTTGTATAGATAGTGTAAAAAGTGTAGGTTGAGACAAATGAACTTACCTAGAAGTTCCAAGAACAACTTGCCCAACAATTCCAACTTACAGAAGCTAAATGGACCAAAGTGACAACTACAGAGGCAAAGTTGGCAGAGAAGGAAAAGGAGATAGAGCAAACTAAACATAGTTGAAACTGCACAAATAGTCAAGGCAGCAAGGGAACTAGAATTGTTAGCAACTCACCATCTCAAGTTGTACACAGAGGAGGTATACAGGCTAAGACAACTCAACTCCCCGATGATCACTACCTCATTTTCGGTACATACAATTGGAAGGACCTTTTCTCACCCACCTCCTCAATAGTTTATTGGTTTTATGTGGTTCAACTCCCAATTTTGTTAGTTTGTTGTCTAGAAGACAACTTTCCTTTTGGCGAGGTTGATGTAGTATGTAGATAATAAAATTAGTTGTTTTGTAATTAAAATAGTTCCCATCAATTGTTGTTAGTTGGTGGGTTACTGACGATTGGAATTCTCAACCACCGTCGGCTATCCTATATATTTCTCATATTACATATAGTCAAGACCACACGCATGAACTCCTATATCTATTGCAAATCTTATGAATGAATGAATGAAACGACATATCTTTCTGGAAACATTATTGTGAATTATTATTATCTTTTGTTATTTTGTTTACTTCCTCATACTCATCAAGTAGAGTTAGCAAGTAAACATACAGATTTTATTGCAATTTGATATTTCAATTTTATGGATTTTTTAAATACACATAAGGCACTCTATCTTAAGATCTTTACTTTAAAGTTTATATGGAAATATGCCACTATCTATCACTCCTCTCATTAGGAAGGGATATGCATAGTGGCTTTTGTTTTGGCCTCTCATTTGTAACTTTTAAGAAGTGGCTTATCCTCTTGACAAAGGTTTTGTTTCATGCTTTTGCAACGAGAAGATTAAATAATGATTGAAAATATCTTTTTTTTTCAGGAAAAACTCAGTTTTTCGAAAAAAAGACGATTTGGGTCTATTCACCACATGAATATCTACAAAACCCATATCTCAGATTTTTTCTGATAAATTGTCCCTGCTTCTATTTTTTAGAGGATCTTGCATGTTTTTGAAAAAATCAGCTTTTTCGAAAATTGCTGATCGAGGTCCTTCAAAACCACATTCTCAAAAATATCTCAATTTTTTTTCGAAAAAATATGCCTTTTTTAGAAGAAAAATCAGCGAAGCTATTTTTAGCTTTTGTGTAGAACTTGTTCAAACATAGTCGTGTTCACAGTCAATCTTCAAGTTTTCAGATATGCAGTTCTCTGCAATAGAAATCAGGACCAAATCGGTCTTGCTTCACAATTTCTTGAAGACATTTGACACCGACTTGCATCAAGTACATCCAATGGTTGATCTAAACACTTTGAAAGACATAGACACCGTTACAATCAAGAATCTTGATGATTTTGGGTTGCTTGCAGCAGCTTCTTTTCCCATCTCAGCACAAAACATTGAGTTTGTGATTGCTTGTGTCAAGCATTACAATCCCACTTCACGAGAAATCCAATCAGCAGATGGGCGTATTGTTTGCAACCTCAAGCCAGGAGACATTGAGAGATGTTTTGCCATTCCATCATGTGCAGATAACTTTATTGTATCAGCTGAAGAATGTGAAAAGGTGTGGAATGCACAAAAGGATCAGTGCCAAAAAAGGATTGCACAAAGGTGGCTGAAAGAGAAGCAAAACACTTTGCCAAAGAACATTGGACGTGGTGAGTTCAAGGATGAATTTGCAGTCCTGATTACTTTGCTCAACCGAGTCACAGGACAAGCAAAAGCACATAAGTTTCAGCCTTGGATGTTCTACATCATGTCTCAAATTGTCAACAAAAGAGAACACTACAACTAGCCAGCATTGATCAGTGATACTCTTCACCACCATATGATAGGGTTCTTCGAGGCCCATGAATTCCATATGATTTCATACATTGTATATCTAATGGCCTTTCAAGGCAAGTTTAGAGGTTTGAATGGCACTCTAGGCATTCAACGTGTGTATGAACATTACTCGCAGTTAAAGTTATCACAATTAGAGCGACATTTCAAGCAAGTGAATGATCTTTTCCTGATGCATACGGTGAGATATCTTGACAATGAGTTGCATGTACGGTTTTCAGCAGACACCAGATTGGCAATGGCGGATTGGGCTAATTGGTTTATCGAATTTCCCACTTTCTCCTACATTAGTATGGCTTCTCAGGTGATCCAGCCATGCTACCTAGATATCCAACAAATAAGGTAGTGTTCATGGAGTTTCTAAGGCAAGTACACGAAGTGCACACTTTTTTGCGTAACAGACGCAAGCCTGCCGTCAATTTCCCATGTGAAATGAGCATATATAGACGTAAATCAGCAGCTGATACTAAGTTGATGAGCAATGAACTGTAAAAGCTTAATATCAAGTTTCTCAAAGAAAGACATTCATATGACCCTTGGGGTCTCTTGGCAGCTCGTCTTGGTCAAAATCATTCACATAAACCTACAATGGAAGATTTTTGGGTTAATTGTGAAGATGAGTTCGAAGTGCGCAAGCGTGATTACAATAGATTTACTCTTCATTAGGTTGCTGATTTCTTATTAGAAGATATGGCGGGTTTGTCAGATGATGATGGAGAAGTCTTACTTCCCACATATGTCAGAGATTAGGTTGATCAACAGCCACTTCGACCAATTGATTGGTATGCTAAAGAGAGCACCTCGATCAAGGAAAGAACAAGTCGGATTGTCAAGAACAGTAGACTATTCTTGAGTAGCAAGAGGACACGGAAGGTAGTCATTCCAGTTACAGAGCCGCTAGTGGTTCATTCATCACTACCTACCTCTTCTAGACCGAAACCCAGAGTTAAAGTAATGAGCAATCCTCCTAAAGGAACCAAGGGTAGCAGAATGACAAAGAACTTGAAGGAAAATGAGAATCAGCAGGAACAATCAGCAAATGCACCAGAAGTTCTAGTTGAATCAGCACCACAAGTTGAAGTAGAGCCTTCATCTCCTATTCTTCCACCATCACAGAGGACTTCTCCTATCCATATAGATTTAGAAGGTGATTCACCAATTCACAACGTCTCAACACCATGTGTTCCATTAGGAGTTATTGAAGCTGGAACCAATTCTCCCAAAGAAGTTAGTAGAGACCCTTCATCTTGGCTTGAGAACCTCCTAGGCAGGAAGAGGCAAAAGCCTTCTTATCAATTGGACTTTGCAAAGTTTGATAACATCTACCAAGAAACATTAGAGAAGAAACTCAAGAAGCGGGTTCACGTAGAGAAGAATGTTGATAATGAGGTTGTCATTGAGATTGCTACACCACCAGAAGACAAGAACGCCGATGAGGTTGAGGTTGATGACTTCATATTGGTCAAAGCCAATCTTGGTAGAAGCACCCGATGTGCTGATGTGAATCTCTTTGAGGTTTGCAACAGTTAACCTGAAGGAGAGAGTGCTCAAAGATAGAGAAGACAAGGCAGCCCTCAAGGCTGAGAATCGACAGCTACGGCAGTACATTTCCAATCTACTTCATGGTACTTCACACACCACTGCTTTGCTTGCACAAATTCTAAAGTCACCTACAAATCAAAATCAATTGAGTCAGTTGGTTATATATGGGAAACATTTAAGTGATTGGGTAGAAGAGTTCATCACAAGGGGCAGATTTATACTTGTAGAGATGGAACAATTGAGGTACAATGGCCATGATCTTCGCTCAGGGATTCAGGAATCAGAGCAGAACATAGCGGAAAGGAAGCCAAGAGACGAGATCGTCATTTCCAACTTGAGAACAGCTTATGATTCAATCACTACAGAAGAACACAAGAAGAAGATTTTTGCTTGGAGATGTTGGTGTGCGTTTTATCATCCACCGAACACACAGAATAAAATGTCCAAAGACACTCTATCCTCTCTTGAAAAACCACCGCGTATGCTAAGATTGTGAGAAGATCATATGGCGATTCCAAGGTTTCTTTTGTCAAGTCTTGACGTGTGGATAAGCTCAATGGGCATTGTGATTTGCTAGTAATACACAAGGGGACTTACGTTAAAGAAATTTTCACAAGTTCGGGACTTAGGCGGATTTATCATTAACGGCTTCTTCAATTAGGACTTCAATTTGGATGTCAAAAAATAGCAAAAGGATAAGGGGTTTAGGGGATCTATTCTATGCCTAAGAATTTAAGACACAGTAAAGATTCGGTGAAAGGGATAACCGCACTTTGTTTCGCCTCCCTAGGACAACTTACGCAAAGTGGGTGCAATCTTCAAGGGGTGTGAGAATGATTTTCAAATCTCGAATGAGACCGAAGTTAAGCTTCCACAATTACAAGCTCAGGCTAACTTTACGCATCAAATGCAAATCATCCATTCAAAGAAAGTATGAGCAATATTTCACCATTGAATCTAGACGATCAATCTCTCATTCACTTAACCAATATTCAAAGCAAATTCTACTTAACTTAATTCTAACGCTAATCTATGGTAGAAGAAGATATGCAACCTTGCTTACTACTTGACAATAAAAGTTATTCAAAGCAAATCATGCATAAGAGCTTTTATTATCTGAAATAGTCTCAATGCAACAATTTCATATACTATCTCCACACTTTACAAATGAGGGGCGAGCTCAATTTATAGGCTCCCCAATTACAATTCAATGGCCAAGATTGATTTCAAATCAACGGCCGAGATTACAAAATAAAACCCTAATTAGGGTTTGTCACAACCAACTCCTTCTCGACCAATGAGAAAATTACATTCGAGGACACTTGTCCTTTTTGCTAAATATAAATCAAAAATAAAATAGAAAGTTGTTGCATGTTGATTCAAAACAATTTGATTGGTTGGAAGATGACGAGGTGCCACCTCAGCGTGTTGGATGCCTTCCTTGGTTGCTTCGTTTTTCTTCCACGTGCTTGCCTTAGAATATTTTCCTTGCCGATGACTCTGTCCTTTGCGCTTGTTCCTTCCTAGCTTAGATCTTGGAGCTCCTTTTGAGACTTTGATTTCTTCTTCTTGCCTGTACTGGAATCTTTGAGGTCTGGAAGTCTCCCCTTGGAGCAGGTGTCTAGACTTGAAGTTGGTTGCTTTGAAATTCCTTCTACTTGAACTGGGTTGATGTTATTCCTTGGGATTTCCTCTCTGAATTCTCCAATTTGTGTCGAGAAATTGTCTAAGTATGGAGATGTGTTTGGAACACTCTTCTCATCACCATCCGATTCTGATTGGAAGCTTGTTTTTAATTCTTCAGGAGATGAAATCCCTCAAGAAGTTGTCCTGATTGCTTCTTTCAAGTGCCTAGAATTTGGAGAAGAATGCCTCTGTGCTTTCGCCACAATGGAGGAAATTGGAATTTCCTTTGTGAAGTATTTCCCAGACTTAATCAAATTTTGGCTATTTTGTAACACCTTCATGTGGACCATTCAACATTTAGCCAAGGTTTTGGCCATCTTCATGCTCGAACAAACTTTGCCTATGGATTTGCCTTCAATTCTAAATTTGGCTTGTGCTAAGGATTTTATTCATTTCTTCTTTATTTTTCCTCTTTATTCCTTTGTTTTCTTTCCAACACTTAGCCAATTTTCTGAATTTTAGCCAATTTTCTCATCCTCTCCTTTGGAAAACTTTACTTGTGTCTTGACATATTCATTTGTTGCAATCTTAGACATTTTTATTCAATCAAAGTCGGACTTCATAATGTTCAAGACATTTTCTTCAATAGGCCTAGGTCGGACTTTACTTTGCCTTGGACATGCCTTGCTTGAGGAAAGTCAGACTTCATAAAGGTTTGGACATGCTATGCTTGGGCAAAGTCGGACTTTCACTTGTCTTTGCCATTTTCATCTCCCCTCTAGGCACTTCATGCCTTAAAAATTTTCCATCATGCTTGAGGGCGGATTTTGGACTGTCTTGGACACTTCTCCAGGTGGACTTTGCACTTATCTTGGACATCCATCCTTGGGCAGACTTTGCTTCATGCTGGACATCTTCACCTTGGGCGGACTTGAAGCTTGCCTTTCCATCCATTATTTTGTCCAAGGCATTTTATATTTCTAAGTATTGGAAATAAATTATTAAAATGTCAAAATATTTAATTTATTTCCAACTCGTTCTTTTTTGGACCCATGGCTATTTTGATTTTCTCTCCTTTTTTCTTTGGCTAAAAGTTTATTTTCCAAATTTATTTCGATTTTCGTCTAGCCAAGTTAAAATTCTAGCCATCTTGCCAATAAATGTTAAGCCGGATCCTCATTTTCTTCTGCCATGGCAGACTTCAAATTGTGCTGGGCACATTTTCTCATGCCAAAATCAATTTTTTTCTTGTTTGGACGAATTTCTCTAGGCAAAGTCTGTGTTTGGATATCTCCTAGGGCAAATTCCCCACGATACTTGGACAATTCTTATCCCTCTCTAGGCCATACGGCTCTTCTTGCCTCTTTTGCCATGTGCATTTTCCTCCTCAGATACTGGCTAACTTCATCAACTTTCTCTCTCAGGATCTAGATTCTTATTTAATTTTTAATCTTTTTTCTCTTCTCATGCCGAAGCGGATTCTCACCTTTTCCTTTTGCTGTCCTAGGCGATTTCCTCTAAGTCTTTTTCTCGAATATTCGAAAAAATTTTTCGCTTTTTCAAATTCAAATTACAGCAAAGGCACTCAAGTAAGGTTACAGAGGAGAAAACCAAAAACGCAAGAAAGTGCCAAATCCCCTAACCGTATCGCCGGCGATGGCAGCATTGGTCGGTGATCTCAAATCAAAACCTGCTTTTGAGTGCCTTAACTCTAACTGCATCGGCGCGATGATGCATGCAGCATTGGTCAGAGGATCTTCTACTCTAAATACAGAAAGGAACTCAACGTCAAGTATGTGCTACCCAATCCAATGCGGAGTGAGGGGCGACCATATGACGGAGTGATTACAGAATTCAATGCTTGAAATAGATAATGCTGAAAGATGAAAACTACTCGACACCCAGAATGTGCTTGCTCACCCAGAATGGGAAGTAGCTACCATAGGGCGGAGATAGATCTATTACAACAACTTTAATGAAAGAAGCGTTACAAATCAGAATTGAGCAACAATGAAAGAGACTGCCAGTACTACTGTCAGTTTACAAGAATAAGAATCATCCGTCTGCCAATAGCTTAGAACATTGAGAGCTTAGCGTTACATCACAAAGAACTTCTTATCTTGAAAGGAAGTGCCACACAATACAACTTTCAAAGGATCAACTTCTAAATCTGTTTTTTTTACAAGTCTGTTTTTTGTATGAATAACCAGCAGCTTTAGAAAACACTCAATTGATCATAACTTTCACAAAACTCCTCCGAATAACATGAAATCGAATACAATATCTTCTAACAATGATGGCGACTAAGTTCAATCACTGAAAACAGATCTAAAGGCTCTTAATTAATTTGCACAGATCCCAATGCAAAACAGAAATGTACGGCCTAGTGAAGAGGGCGATCTGCTCTAGAAAAAAGATGAAAGCTCTATAAAATCTGCAAACTGGAGGGAAGGGGCGCCTAAGGCCTACAATGAAGATGGGTCAATACCCATATGCAATATTTTTGTCTTTTTGGATTTATGAGTAAAACATGCAATCTGCTGTCTAGAAACAATGCAATATCCTGAAACTATTAAATGCCAATTCGAATCTAACTATGCAATGAGCTGAGAACAAAGCACAAACTAAATGCAACTCACAGTACAATGATTCACCACTAGATGTTGTCTTGCAAACACGAAGTGATGCCCAAGCTAGGAGGCCTTCATTCCTCGAAGCAGTCCCAGAGCCAATCCGGCAGCATAACAGTATAGTCGACCAAAGATAAGAAATGATGCACAACGCCTTCCTTTTATAACTTCCTGTTGACTTCTCGAAACCCTAAAATCCAATCTCAATGCCAAACCCTAGCTCTTTCTCCAAGATGGCGTCCTTTTCCTTTCAAGCTCAATGTTGATATTTTAATTAAAATCAATACCTTGATAAGTGCGCCCATATTAAGCTTGCTGTGACTTAGGAAAATTCAACATAAATTAAATATACCCTCAATGATGGCGCCACCCTTCAAGTCCACCTTTTAAAATAACATTAAGTTATTTGAATAGGCCAAGGTGATAAAATAACATTTAAAATATAATGTTATTTTAAGTGAATGAGCTTATCTCTCCAAACCGCATTCTCCGGTTCAAACCTAATGCCACTTGAGTCAACTGGAAGGGGAGAGTCAATCGCCCGAGACCAACCTCATGACGTTTTTCAAAAATAGACTTACTAAAATAGTAAATTCTCGAAATGCTCGTGAAAGCCGAGATGAACATACCATCATGGGTTTCTCTCAAAAACCCGTGAAAGAATCTTTACCATTGAATCCACTAACTCAGCGCGCAAGGACATCCTAAAAAATAGAAACCCTAATTTTACCTTTCTCCGACTACCTTCTCGGGTTTCCGCAAAAGCGGCCAACTGGCCACCGGAAGGTCGGGTACCGAGAAGGGGACATTACATTTTCCATCTTCCATCAAGGCATATGACTTTCTCAAGACTTTGCCTTTCATACTTAGTCAAAATTCGCACTTCTCCCCTTTAAAACATTAAAATACTTAGCCAAAATTTCAATTTTCCCTCCTTTTAGGCCTCTATACTTAGGCAATTTTCGGATTTTCCCTTCAAGGCACCAAACACTTAGCAAAAAATTTCAATTTTCTCCTTCTTTATGCCTAGGCGGACTTCCCAAGCATTTTTCCAAGTCAAGGGTGGACTTTCCAAGGTCTTTGCCATCCTCCATCAAGGCTGGGCGGACTTCAAACAAGTCTTGCCAAAGCTGGGCGGAGTTTGGAACCTCTTTGCCAAGTCCCTCATTTTAAGGGCCGACCTCATACTTGTCTTGCCAATTCTTTCCAAGGCATGGCGGACTTTAGACAAGGCTTGCCATTTCTCTCCAAGGCACGGCGGACTTTGAAGAGTCTTTGCCATTTTTTTCTTGATTAAGGCAAGGGCGGACTTCATACTTCCTTTTGCTCTGTCCCTTAAAAGTAGGGCTGACCTTTTTGATGGCTGATCATGCTCTTTGATGGCAAATTTTCCAGACTTAGACAAAATTTTATCATGAACTTCATGCCCTTTTGGTTGATTTTTTTTGGTGATTTTCCCTCAGATTTTGACTGATTTCTCAATGATTTTCCCAGATTCTTCATGCCTTTTGGGTTGATTTTTCTCAGCTTTTTGACTGATTTTTCAATGGTTTTCCAGATTTTCTCATGCTTTTGGGTTGTTTTTCTGTGATTTTTGGATCTAAAGATGGAAAATTGACTCATTGACCAGGGTTGACTTTCTAAAAATAGAAATTTCTAAAAATAAAAAAAAGCAAAATCCCTAAAAAATAGGGAACCCCATTTGGTCCAAAAATGCCAAAAATGAAAAAAACGAAAAAGCAAAAAAGCAGATTCCCTAAAAAATAGGAAGTGTCAGAATTGGCCGAAAGCACAGTCGATCCTCGTCTCTCAAGCCTTTTGAGCACTTCCATGACGTTTATGCACTGATTCAAGCATGGATTATCAACTTGGCTCGGATGACTCTCAAAAAGACTGACTTGAAACCCTCAAAACGATGACTTCATTTGTAAAAAGACAAGT
>VDFB02020060.1:0-10551 GCA_007258455.2 Sequoia sempervirens | reverse complement strand
ATCTAAAATATACAAATTTTATATGAAAATAGGGATTTTTATGCCTCTGAATGCAATGGAAAGGTTCATTTTGGCTGAAAATGCTCCAATAAAAAGTTTTTTTTAGATTTGAGCTTTAAACCCTTGTTTGCCAAAGTTGCAAATAGTTATGAAATCAAGCGAAACAAAATTCAAATATGACTTTCTCGAGCCTCCTAGACACAATGGGATAGAGAAAATACTACCACTATAGCCAAAAGTGTTGTAATAACAAGATCTCACCAAAATCCATACATGCAATATAGGATTAAAAAATCTTTGCAAACCTTTTCTGATTCTCAAGATCATATTGAAACACAAGAGAAGATCATATGAATAATTTGCAACATCATACAAAGAAAATCAAGTAAAAATAGAAAACTTGATGGTAGAAACTCTCTAATGTAAAAATGGGAGGGGTTTGCAAGATTCAAAGCTCTGATACCATGTTGAAGTGAGCAACCAAGATCTTCAATTTGCAACACCAAATAACCTCCACAAGAGATAGAGAGAAGGAACAATGGAAGATTATATTTCACCAAAAAACAATTGAAATATGATACAATAAGCAATACTATACAATACCATGCTATGCTAGAGATTCCTTTCTTATAGAGGAAAGGATGAGAGATAGGATAAGACAAGATCATGACAAGTGTCTTAATCCTATCACATGAGACAACTAACTCATAACTACTTAAGATAATGTAAAGTATAAATAAGACAACTATGACTTTTCTAGATAAGATAACTAAGACTTCTAGAAGAATGCTTATATCCTAAGTAAACATAGAATGTGAACTAATTCCCCTAAGTTCCTAGTAAAGAATTAATCAAGTACAAGAATTTATTCACACCAATAAGGAGGACCCATTCATTGAAAGCGGTGAATGGGTGCTAGCATAATTTTCTAGGACCAAGCTTTGGGGAAGTGAAATATCACTAAAAACCCATTACAAATGTGTTAAAAAAAGGGTGACCTAGGTAAGGGGGACTCGTTCATCTATAGTGGCAAATGGGTCCTAGCATAGTTTTTTAGGACTCAAAACTTGCCAATTTAAATGTTATGCAATATTATTAATGAGTGTTAGGATAAATACTTCAAAAAATACAATAAATAGGGCTTGGATTTGAATTAATGGGGAAAATTAAGCTCTAATTAACCTCAATTAATTAATAAAGCCCTGGATTAGTGTAAAAGTGTAAGAAAACACTTTACAATACCCTAAATAAGGCACAATTAAGTACATTTTAGTTGAAAGGATCCTAGACTTAGTGTGAATGTGTAAAACACATTACAACACTAAATCAAGACATAATTAATTTAATTTTAGTATTAATTATTCCTAAATTAGGTCTAAAAAGGGTTACTTTTTGTGATGCTACATTTTTTCCACAAGTTTTAGTGAGAGTTTTCCCCCATGAAAAACTCACACTAAAGTACACATTCAAGACACTTAAGTATGCAACAATGACAAAGATACATACCCATACCCTGTCAAAGACCAATAAAATAAATGAAAAAAAAGGATAAAGCTTCAATCATTCAAAAGCAATGTGGAACGTAGTAGTTTGTCTATAAAAATGATCAATCTTCTATAGTCTATCCAACACAATGTGGACCAAGTCTAGGTTGTTTGTTTGTGAAAAAGGATCAATCTTCGATGGTTCAATGTGATGTGGAACATATCTAGGTTGTTTTTATGTAACATGCATGCTCACTCTGGGGTAGTGGAACCTTAGGCCATCCACTAGATGAGTTATCCCAAGGAGGTAGCAAATTAGAGAATCATATTAGCCTCCCATACCATACTAAAATTTTCCTCTTGACAACTTCAATAAGGAACCACAATGCTATGCCTTTGAATTTTATTTTTATAAGTTTTTTGTTTAACGAGATTTTTCTTCGTTCATGTAAGGTCTTCTTCTTAGGGAACATTGTGCCAGAATTTCTCCAAGAGAGGATAAGCAAAGAATATTGGATCACCACTTATGCGATGCCTTGTTTGTATCATGCCACTAAGGGGAATTGTATGTTTAGAAACATTACACTCTTGCAGGACATCAAACCCAATGACACCACCAAGAAAAGTACATGTCACAAAAAAAGAAGAAAATCATGCCATGAAGTTGTATCTATGGAAATTTAGATGGTTGTTGATTAAATCAATAAACATCAAAATCGCATGAAGTAACAAAGCACAAAGGAAATAAATATGAAAATAAAAGGAACAATGTTACCAGAAATCTTCATCTTCCATGGTTCACCTTTGTTACACCTTCTAGTTTGCAGCAAGTCAATGAGGCCCTCAGATTTCAAATTGAGCAACCTATAATAATGCCAAAGCCCTATGCAAATGTTGAAGGATTTGATAAAGTTATGTCTATGCCTATGACACTATGATAAATGAAGATAATGACTACCAATGCTAAAATGCCTATAATGCATGTATTCAAAAATGACGGGATCCCAAAATTATGAGCAAAATTGTCTTTTATAGAAAACACAATTTTGAGCAGATGGATGAGATTAAATTCTAGGAAAGACCTAGAATGAGAGGTCTAGATTAAATCTGAGAACCTTGTAATTAGGTTAGGAAATTCATTAATCAAATCCACAAGATAAAACCCCATAAATGACCGACGCAAGTGGGAGAATAAATGAGACCAATTAATTAGATAGCACAAAGATTCTCAAAAAATCAAGAAAGATAAAGATTGTCCGGGATTTGTGAGATTCAAAAAAATCAAGAAGATAAAGATTTGAACTAAAGATCGGGGATTTTGGAAAAATCAACTGCCCCATTACTTGATTTCAAAGACATACTAATTAAATTAATCAAATTATGGATTTTGGCGATATCAACAAATAATATTTCTTCAGATTATTTAACAAAAATGGATCCCACGCTGAATATTTTATGACGACATTCTCTTAAACATTTTAATTCTATTTAAAAATGAGAGGAATAGAGTTAATTGGCAAATTCAACAATTAAATTTAATTACTAATTTAGAAGATAAGATTAATTAAATAAATGTTCAACTACTCAATTAAGACAATTAGTGACATATTAAATAAATAAATGTAATTCATTTATTTAATAATCAAGAAGAATTAATGAATAAGGATAATTAAACAAATTTAGAAATTTATTTAATTATAGGGAGACTTAGAGAATTAGTGACGTATTTAATAAATAAATAGAATTGATTTATTTAATAATCATCAAGAATATAAAGACGTGAATTAATTAAACAATTATAAATTATTTAATTAATAGTCAAATGTGGACCAAGGACATAATTAAATGTCATAATTATGTTAGGATGAAAGTGGTAAAAATGAAGCTTGCAGGCCTAGGTCATTTTTAGGTGTCTACATTTTGCCCCTCTTTGTCATAATGTCGCTTGTTGTGTTGTGACAAAGAAGATAAGTCAACAATATGCCCCAGTGCAAAATAAGATGAGGAAAAATGATGAGGAGGGTAGTGGTATGCCCCCTCGAGAGGACAGACGGGTTCCAAGATCACGGGTGTGCTCTCGAAATTGGTGAGAAGACTAGAATATGAAGAGACAAAGAAATGTTAGTGCAAAAGATATGGATGATGATATGGATGCAATGCCTATATGAGATGAGTGAGAGGAGATGACAAGACTAAAGAAGATGCATGTTAGTTCCTAGACCAAATCCTTCAAAACATTGCTATAGGACTTTAATATTTATTGCTCTTAATCATCATTGGGCGATAAAATGACACAAATGGACAACAAACACCATGATATGACATAGACCAAGGTGTGCAAGGTCATCCACTTGAAAAACAGATAGTCATAGACAAGGAATGTCCTAACTCATACCAGTAGCGAGCTGTTCCCAGCCTTTTCTCAAGACAATCACTTAATAACCACAAAGAAAATAAAATAGAAGCTAGGATACCGCCATCGCACTTCAAACTTCATGGGACATCCTCGAGGTAGCTAAAATAGCGACCAAAAAAGAAGATGAAAAGGATAAAGACAATAAAATAGCCAAAATAGTCAAAATATAAGACAAGATAGACCAAAAAAATTAACAAACATTTAATTTGTTTTACCAAATTAGTTTATTCTGCAGTTGGTGAATCAAGCCAGGGATAAGCCTCGGCCAGCTTGGATGGTGCCTTATTGTTAGGAAGGACACATCCTGAAAAAGGAAAATGACATTTTGATGAGGTCCAACTCCAAGAAGGACACATCTTGGAGGGGACAAAAGAGTGATGAAATTGACATTGTTTTGGCAATTTAACTGTTTTTGACTAGATGACTCGTTGGACAATGTTGTCTTGTTGGTTCGTGATTTAAATGTTGACCTTCGAATGACTGACTTATTTGACTAACATGATGAATATTGACTCTTGTTTGGGATTTTTGAGAGTTATTTGGATGTTTTTGTGTTTTTCGGATATTTGGATTTTTATTTTTTATTTTTGGACTTTTGACGTTTATGATTTTTTTTTTTGGCTTTTTTTTGACATGTTATGATGTTTTTGGATTTTTTACATGTTATGATTTTTTTGGATTTTTGACATGTTATGATTTTTTTTGGATTTTTGACATGTTATGATTTTTTTGGATTTTTGACATGTTTTGACTGATTAGGTGTCAAAGGATAAAAATTTGAGTAGCCTTTGTGCTAGATACCAATGACAAGGGGAAAACCAAGTCTAGGTGCAAGGGTGGGTGATGGGATAAGGGATAAAAGGCTCATGATAGATGGATGGATGGTATGGATGCATGCATCATAAGAGAGCAAGGATGTGATCTCCAAAGACTATGTCGCATAGGAATAACATGCCCCATTCTAGGTACAAGACTTAGGATTTTTTCATGACAAAGCTTATGATAATGAGATAATGATATGCTTGTTTGGAAGGGATGAGGTATGTCAAGAGATATCCAAAGAATGTTTCAACACTTTGCCCTTATATCTTCATCAAGATCAAAAAGAGAAGGGTGGATAAATGGACTCAATATGATAGGTATGTATGATGGCTAAAGATGTTAGGTAGGATGGAAATGATATGACATGAAAATGATAAGTTGGATAAATAAGACATTATGCCCCCAAGTGTAAGTGACATAGAAGATCAACCTACACATGACGCCTATTTGCTAGGTTTTCATCATGGTACTTATCCAAGGTGCCTGTTTACCAAGTTTTCACCATTGGATGAAGGATTTTCTCTTTACTTTTTTTTTTGACCCTTTTTAGATTGAAGGGGAATATGGATAGGAGGGACTCAAGTGTCTAGCTGCATGAAAGGTGATAGTCCCACTAGGGATGGATGTCATTGCATGGACCATGTCAAATGTCATTATGCTCATAGATGTTGGTAAGGGATGACATGAAAGGGAGATGGAGTAGGTAGATGATGGATTATGTAGGAAAGATGATAGGTATTATATGGGACTTATGGAAAAAATGAATGGGGAGGCTTAGCCAAAAGCATGGACCATAGGAAGATGATGGGGGAGATATGTAGGATAATGAGTGAAGGATGGGGAGATGGAGGTATGTGGAATTGGTGTGAAATGGAAGGGAACCATGACCAATGGTTGCACACATTGTGATAAACGTTGAAGCTTTTGATGTGGATGGGGTGTAGGAAGCAATGGATATGTTTACTTAGGAGATGGTGGATGAAGTGCCTTAGGTACCCACATAGACTTGATATTTGTATGATTTTTGTTTGGCTTGTGGGATGGAATATGATATTTTTGAATGGAATGTGCATTTTGGATGGGAGGGGGTGGTTGGGATTTTTGTGATGTGGATGCCTTGTTTGACTTGGTTCTTTTTTCTTAGGTACCCAAACCATTTGAGTTTTGGCCTTTACTTTTGGAGGTATGGACTTATATAGCCTTTTAGATGTACTTGGCTTTGACTTTTTGCAATTGTATGCTAAGGCATTAGGACCATTAGAATTTTTGAATTTATGTGTAGAGGCATCCAAATTTTTATTTTGGAACTCCCTTGGGCCTGGTGCGGGAATGAGCTGGAAGCTTATGCCTGCACGCAACGTGCGCAATTGACTGGCTTCCATGCACTGCCACGCTCGTAATCCACTCATGACGTTCCTGACAAGATGGACCGTTCCAGGGACACAGTGAGCCAGCCAAATTTGGCAGAGCGGATGGATGGCATGCATATCCGCCACGCCTCTACACTGTGCATGATCTGCGGTGGAACGGCAACACATGCCTACGTGCAATGACAGGCTCATGACGAAGCGACCAGTATCTACGGAGGAAACACCAAATGACATCCGGGAGACTCGCGTCCTGAGGTGTATGTCTTAAGGGTGCATAAGAGTTACTTTGAGGGACATTTTGGATTATGGGATTGGCCCCAAAAATTATCTTTTGTTCATGAAGGGCCTAAACCTTTACCTTGGTGGTCTCATGGCTTGGAGTGTGCAATGGACAATGGGACTAGGTGTAGGTGAAAAACTAGACATGAGTTCCTTATTGGATGGAGAAGATAATGGTTGTTGTTGTTCGAAGGAGGAACATTCATGAATGAGGGTAGAAAGACCAATAGGATATGATGGAGGACTTGTAATGGGGTCGATAGTGGGTGACATGGGGTCATTGGGATCTTGATTAGCATTGTGTTCACTTAGATCCAAGGTATTTGTTTGATCTTCTATGTGTGCTTGGGAGGCACTTGTCTCATCAAAGGAAGTGAATGTTGATGGATCATGGATAGGACTAGGTGGAGGTGAATTTGGAATATCTTTCTCATGGATGGGTATAGGATCAAGTTGCTCTTGGATAGGCTCTTCATCATTATGGATATCATCTTGATCATAAAAACGATATAGATTATGGATGGGTTGGATGAAAATGATTTGATCTTGATTAAGACTAGGGCTTGGTTTTTCCACATGCTTGGGAGTAGACTCTTGATATACCTCTTGGGTTGCTTGAATGGAATTGCAAGGGGATGACTCTTGGAGAGACTTGACATGTTTCTGATGGTCAACAACATGGAGACATGATGGAGGTTGACTTGGACTTATGAGGGGAGACTCTTGACTTGGCCCAAGGGGTTGAGGATGACATGGTTGACTTGAAGGACTTGGCATGATGTTTGAGGACTCTTTTGTATGTTCAAGTGTATGTGTTGAACGACATGGAGACAATTGATTCCTTGCTTGTAGCCCTTGGGTGACATCCTTTATAGGTGGATGGGTGGATATATGTAATGCCATCAATTTATGTTTTAAATATCTAAATGTAAGGCATTGAGTTGATGGAGGATTATATGATGGTGGGGGTAATGAAGAGTTTGATGGATCAGAAGGTGGAGATTCGAATGAATTAGGACTAGGACATGGTGGCTTAGGGATAGGAATTTGATTGGATGGTGGTAAGGGTGCATGGACTAGATTGGTGTTCCCCTTGTCAAAGGTGTCATTAAGACTTAAAGGCTCTTGATGTTGTTGCCAAGGTGGACTTGGGATCCTATATTCTTGTTGTGATATGGGTGGACATGTTGATGTGGCATTGTCATAATAGATAGATGTGTTAGTTTGGCATGATGATGAAGGTGACACATAGGATTGGGGTTGAATTTGTTGAGGTTGAAATGGTGTTTGGACTTGTGATATGATTTGTTGTTGTAATGATGATTGAGGGGTTGTATAGGGTAATGATTGTTGAGAGGTGGATTGGTATGGAAAAGGGTTGAATAATGCGATAGTTTGGATGAAGGGGTAAATACGATATGGCGAACGAGGCTGATGTGCGATGATGGTGAAGTACTGCCAGGACTGATGCGAAATTTGCTGGATGTGGTGGCTCGGACTCTGATTTACGTAATTAAGTGGATCGGACACCGGGCCACGAGATATTTAACGAGCTGGCGAGCTTGCTTTCGTAATTTTGGAGGTGATTGGTTTGTCCTAAGATGCTGGATACCGCTTTTGCGCCGTGAATGATTTGTTGGGTTAAAGGTGCTCGACTTGCTCTGGAGCTTCATGAAGCCATGTGAATAAGCCTAGTGCCATGTCTCTAATGCTGTCATGGTAAAACAGTGCTGATTATATATGATGGGAATGATGATTAGGCGGATTTGATGATGTATAAAGTAAGTTTATTGGACGCTTGACTTGGGAAATATCAAACACAAGATCTCACATGTAAAATGCATGAACACACACACCGCCACAAATGATAAGTTTGTCTTCGAAGATTAAATGTTATGATTAAGCAAACACTTGAATACACAACAACAAGCCTTATGACTAGTCAAGTGGGGTATGGCCAATTAGGTCTCACGCTAGTTTGCACAAGGTTGACTAAGGGATTAGTTGAAAGAAAAATCTTGCCAATAAGCCGGGAGAAAGGGGTAACCCACCCTTCACCTTCACTTCCCAAAGGTATAAAGTTCTTTTGGGTTTAGCTCAGAGTGACAAGATTTCAACTCCCAAATGAGCGTGTCTTTAGATTCACACTCTATTGAGGTCATCCCTTGGAGGGGTGTGTGCTCCAAGCAGGCATCCTACGAAGGGAATGACAAAAGCAAACCAAGTGAGGTGTTTTGGAGAACACACACACTTGGTTCACTCTCGCAAAGATTAATTTCCCTTAGAAATGAAATGTGTGTAAAACAGTTCAAGCACTTGTTCTTTTTAGATCCCAAATCAAATGTGTAGGAAGACAATGGTGAATTTTAGACCTCATTTTCAATATGTGATTGAAGACAATATTCATTTTAAGAGCCCAAATCCAAATGTTTTTTCAAACAATGATTGATTTTATGCCCCAAATTGAAATGTGTGACAAGCAATGATCAATGAGAAATGAAAGATTAGAACGTATGCACCTGATTATTTGCTTTCCAATTTGATGTGTGTGATGATGCCAATTTTTTTCTAGCTCCGTGTGATTCACCTACAACTCACAAAATCAAAAAAAGACCAAGTAAACTTGTATAGAAGGAAATTACATGAAAAAGATGAATTCTGGTAAAAATCTGATTATGACACATTCTATTAATCATTACTATTAGAGGGTTAGCTAGTCAAGACAAATCTGATTTTTAGAAATTTTTTTGATAGTAAAATGAAAAATAAAAAGAATAAATTCTATCTAAAATCTCAAGAGGTTTCCAAAAATGTAAATAAATCAGAAAAATTTGCTGTTTTGCATCTGAAATTAATTTTTTATGAAAAATCATTAAAAAATTATAAAAAAGACAAAAAAGCTCTAAAAATTCTAATTTTTTTACTAGAGTCATCTGATATCATCCCAAATCTGCAAAAAAAAAATTGTGATTAGATCTACAACTGTGAGTGAGATATAAGCAAATATATTTTAAACCTAGATTTTAAAAGATCTATTTTTTGACTAATAATCACACATCCAAATTTAAAATATAAAGAACAAACCCATGTTAAAATTTAAAGAGCTTTCCATAAATGTAAACATATCTGAAAAATTCGATTATTTTCTCTCAAAATTATTTTTTTATGAAAAACAGAAAAATAATTATAAAAAATGAAAAACAAATCCAAACAATCTAAATTTTAGAATGAAAGTGCATGATGTTGTCCCCAAGCTGCAAAACAAAATTTTGTGAGAAAATATGCAGCCGTTTGAAAGTTATGGTCATGTCTTTGGAAACTAGGGATTTATCCACAATGATGCCAAACCTGCAACAAAAAGCAAACAAAACCTGCAACAAAAGAATCCAACTCCAAGATTTCTCAAAATGTGTTAAACTATGTCAGGTTCACCAAATGTTTCTATGGAAAATTAGATTGTTAGCTTATTAGATAATAAACATCAAAATCCAATGAAATAACAAAGCACAAAGGAAATATAATGAAAATAAAGGAGTAATACTACCAAAAATCTTCATCTTCCATGGTTCACCTTTGTTACACCTTCTAGTTTGCAGCAAGTCAATGAGGCCCTCAGATTTCAAATTGAGCAACCTATAATAATGCCAAAGCCCTATGCAAATGTTGAAGGATTTGATAAAATTATGCCTATGACAATGATAAATGAAAATAATGACTACCAATGCTAAAATGACTATAATGCTTATATTAAAAATGACAGGGATCTCGAAATTATGAGCAAAATTGTCTTTTATAGAAAACATAATTTTGAGTGGACGGATGAGATTAAATTCTAAGAAAGACCTAGAATGAGAGGTCTAGATTGAATATGAGAATCCCTAATTAGGGTTAGGGAAAATTCATTAATCGAACAGTCAAAATAATATCTCAGATAATTGGATCGACGGTGGAGAATAAATGAGACAAATTAATTAGAAAATAAAGATTTTCGAAAATCAAGAAGATAAAGATTGATGTGATTTGCGAGATTTGAAAAATGAAGAAGATAAGATTTGAACTGAAGATCAGATTTGGAAAATCAAGAATCTGCCCGATTACTTGATTTTTGGAAGATTAGTTACTAATTTGAATTAAATTAATTCAAATTATGGATTTTATGAGACAAATAAATAATCTTTTT
>VDFB02020059.1:0-14712 GCA_007258455.2 Sequoia sempervirens | reverse complement strand
GAATTTCCCAAGAACAGTCGTGGAAAATGGATGAAAGGAAAGGATGTAGAAACAAGTCTACCCCTCATCCTACTCATAAACGTGAACTCCATTCTAGTTCTAGTTCTGAATGTGAAAGAAAATTGTTAATTTTTAGTGATAATACTTCTCCTGAAAGAAGGGAAATTGTAATGAAAAATGTTGTGAGTGAGAAGGGTTTAGATCAAGCTTTAATAGCTAGGTAGAGAAGAGAGAAGGAAATGATCCAACAAGATAATGTAAATTCTAGTCATGCTAGGGCTATAGGGAATTTTGTTCTAGCTTCTATCATAAATACTCCCCTTCCTCAAGATTTTCTAACTAGTTTTGATAAGTATTCCCGTGAACACGCCCATGAAAATACCCCTGGCTATGCTGAAATTTGAGTAACATCTAATGTTGATACCACTTTACCAGAAGAGGAAGAATTTTTTAATGATATGCAACAACTTAGAGAAAAAGCCTTAAGATTTGATGAAAATTGAAAGAAAAGGGATAAAGAGAAAGATAAGAGGATAAGGGAATCCATGATTGAGAGAGATATGTTACAAAGAAAAGATGAGAAAATGGAGGAACTGGACATGTTAGCAACTAAATCTGCTGAAACAACTAGTCCTACTATTGAAGATATTGTAAAGAGGGATCTTGTAGTTCCCTCTGCTGATAATGCTTGCATAAATCCATGGACCAACCCTTCTATAAAGGCTTCCATCCCAATTAACCCTCCCCTTATTAATACAAATGATGCTTCCTAGAATGTTGATAAAGGAAAGAATCCCATGGGGGAGTAAAGATAAATGAGGGAGGTTCTTTTAAGAAGGACACATCACAGAATGGTTCTATCTCATTAGCTGATAAGATAATAAAAGAAAATGAGGAGTTAGAGAAGAAAGTGCAAGAGATGGAACTACTAGTTGTGAACACTAAAATGAAGTAGAAATTAGGTTTCCTAGAGTCTGCTATAAAGGTTGTTGTCCCTGAAACTCAAATCTCTCAATCTCGTACACTATCTACAAGTCCCAATGTGAATGAAAACCCTTCATCCAGTGAAAATCCTTCCAATTCATCTTTACAACTAGAGAATAGGGCTAAGATAACCTAGCAGTATGACCAATATGATTCCCAACCAAGAAGGCCCAAAAACAATTATGATAGGAGAAGGGATCATGACAATCAAAATTAGGAAGAAGGATCCTTTGGAAGAAGATTATTGCATACTGATATACATAGGAAACTATGTTTTGATAACATCCCAGGGTACCCAAATCTTGTCCCAAATAATGCAAGAAAATATGTACCCAAATATATTGGTAATAATTCTCTTAGTGGTGAAGATCATTTTAAATCCTTTTACAGTTTTGTGGAAGATTTTGAGCTGTGGGATGATGATGTTGCTATGAAATACTTTATGCAATCATTGACTGAATACACTAGGGATTGGTACAAGATCTTTTTTGATGCAAGTATTGATTCAAAAGATTCCTTCTATAGAATCTTTAGAGAACAATACATATATGGAGACCAAACTAATCCTAGGTGTAGGCTAAATGATTTTAATAATATCAAAAAGGGACATAATGAAATGGAAACTAAGTTTAATGCAAGGTTCCTAAAGGCTATGTATAGAGTCCCTGGTTATTTAAGGCCTAATGAAAATGCATGTCTGGTGGTATATTGCAATGCATATGATTCAAAAATGTGTTACTTACTCAAGGATAAGAATCTACATAATCTGAGAGAGGCCTACAAAATGGTAGTTTATATAGAAAGCAATAGGAGGGCATCAGGTAAAGTGGTTAGAAGGGATGGCCCTAAAGCTCTGAAGAATTCTATAGTTTAGAATGAAAAGGTTGGTAAAGCTGCAGCTCCTGAGGATAAATTGGATCAAGTCATTAGTCTACTACAGAAGGTGGCAAAGAATGAAAAATCATAATTCCAAAGAAATGAAAGGCCACCAAGGTTACAAGATTACCCCTATCGTACCAACTGGAGTAATGGAAAGCCAATTCACAACAACCAAAGAAATGTTCAGGAACAAGGTACACCTGAACCACTATAGAAGTTATCTACAAATGTCACTGAAGATTTACCATGGTGTATGGTATGTCAGTTACCTCACTCACAACAACAATGTGCAGTGGCAAGATCTATTGAGGAGTCCCAAGATGATCAAGGAGATTTTGAGCCTCCTCAAAATCAGGATGAGATATTAAATGTACTAATGACTACATTTGATCTTGCTTGTGATGATTATTCTTCTAATGATGAGCCTTGCAGAGGTGATTTGATATGCAAAGACAAGAAGTGAGTGCACACCATCAACAAATATTCTTTGATGAAGAGAGAGATGATGACTACCATGTCTATAATCTTGAAGTGGGTAATGTATATCTGATAGACCCTCAAATGAAAAGATTGAATGTATGACAACTGCATTGGCTAATTGAACTATCATTTGAGAAACATATTTGTGAATGGCAATCAGGGTAAACCTAATAGCGTGTTCATTAAAGAGAAGAAAGTAGATGCCAAGGGGACTAAAGCAAAGAATAATAAGGATGAGGAAAAACCTAAAGAGGATAAAGGAACCAAAATTTTGGATAAGAAGGGTAAAGCCAAAGTGGATGATCAAGTCATTTCCCCAACTATGAAGGCTAAAGAGTAGGAACATATTGTGGAAAAAGTGAGAAACAAATTGACAAAATAATGGGTAAGGAAGTAGTATTTCTTGAATTACCAAAATATACTCTTGTGGATATGTTTCAAGTGTTGTCTCAGGTCAAGGTTACATTCCCACTTTTTGGAAATGATGAGGATTGATGAAAATAAAAATAAGACAGTTTCCCTCATCAATAGTGTAGCCTCAGCCTCTAATGACAAATTGTTGGTTGATCCACCTAAAGTGGTCAAGAATCAAGAAAGAGAGTGATAAAGTGGAAGGAGTGTTTGATAAAAATCTTAATACCTATTTAGGGACCACAATTACGGCAAGGCCAAGTTATATTAATCCATTTTTCCTAAGTTGGATGATTGATAGGGAATTTTCTAAGAAGCTGCATGATTGATTCAGGGGCCTCAAACAATGTAATGCCAACAAAAATCATGAAGGAAATGGGTTTGAAGATTGATAATGCTTGTCGAAAGTGTTATGCTATGGACTCGAGAGAAGTACCTGTCATAGGAGTGATTAATAGAGTCCCATACAAGCTTGCAACATTTCTTGAGAAGGAATTGTACATGAGTATCACAGTGGTGGATATCCCACCAAATTATGGGATGTTGCTATCAAGATAGTGGAGTGCATCCATGGGTGGAAGAATTCAATGTGATTTATCTTTTGCTACCATTTGCATTGACCAAAAAGATGTCAAAATTTCTAGAGAACCAAGAGTCCGTCGCATGATTGAATATGCAGAGGATCTAGAAGAATCAACAATAATCAACTTTGTGGATATTGGTCTGGATACTTTTTGGGTTGAAGAATTGAAACAAGAGGAAGAGGCTAAGCCTGCACCAATTTATAGAGAGGTCCTAGATACACCACAAGGAGATTCTATTTGGACTATGTACTTTGATGGAGCTTGTTCCAAGGAAGGCTTGGGTGCAGGAGTTGTCCTCATTTCCCCACAAGGTAAAACACTCAAGTAATCTTCTTTGTTGAAATTTTCTTGCACAAATAATGTAGCCAAATATGAGGCTCCACTACTTGGTTTAAAATTAGTTTTTGTTACCTATAGGTATATTATGTATCATATCCCTTCAAATTTTTTCTTCCTCGCTCTTCAATCTTTTATTTTTCACCTAAGTCTAAGGTTTATGCCTTTATTTTAGTCTTGGTCATAGGTTCCTCTAAAGTTCCTAACCTCTTGTGGTGCATTTTATGAGTTTTGAAACCTAAGTTGTTGGTGTTGTGCATTTTTTACTTTGTCATCAAGTTTCTATTTTTCCTAACTCTCGATATCCCAACTTGTCCTTTAGTGGTGTCAAGTGAGTAAGTTTATTGTGAAGTTGGGGAGTCAGAGGTTTTCATAATTTTGTAACTCCTGACTTTAGGTTGTTAAGTTCTAGTTTTCTGTGACAAGGTAATATGTTGTGTGCCCGCATGTTTCAAGGCACCACCAATGCATTTAATGAGGCATATGGTACAACCTGGAGATGTTATATCAAGGATTTTGTAAGGAACACAAATCTTAGGGTTTTCTTTACAAAGGATTTAAACAAAATGCCATATTAATTCATCACCAAATGCATGTCCTATCATTTGCACAACTTAAGGTGGTGAAAATTTATTTGCTCGAGCTTGCAATAACACCCCTATCATCTACAATTATTTCATTAGGCGTACAAGTGTTTTTTTGTGTATTGTGACCTCATGAAGTCTAGAATCAAAAACCGTTGGCTCGGTATGAGGGACACAAAGCTGGGATATTTTAAGTTGGAAGAATTTTGGGTGCGTCTGGAAAGTGATAAAAGTACTGCTATCAATGCAAAATTATTAGAAAGTGGATTAGCTCATGCCGAGGGTTTTCCAGAAACCATTCTCATTGTGAACTTAATAGGTGAATGTGCAAGAAGATACATTCTAGAGAAATAGGAAATCAAAGCCATGGATGGGACTATTGTTGCTAGAATTTCTCATGGAACTGTTTATCATTCACTAAGGATTTCTGAGAGAGCTCTCATGAAGGATATGTTTGTTGCAATAGCTGGTGAATTCTTCAAAGTCAATGAAAGTTGGTGCAAGAATTCTATGGCCAAGGGGTGGTTGAAATCAGAAAAAAGAGGTAAGTCACAACTCCCTGCTAAACTCAAAAGAATGCATTTCAAAGGAGAAATTGCAGATACTATTGCTCTATTTCATCGTATTTTTGGGAATGCACAAATTGATTCCTTCAAGGACTGGATGTTTCAATTTATTTTGGATGTCTGTGATGAAAACATACACACTAATTGGGCCAAGATAATTTGCTTCTATTTAAATGAACAATTGGTCAATTTTAAGAAAATAGCTACTTTTCATCTATGTTCTTGTTTAACATATGTTATAGTTACTCAGAGGTTATTTTGCCTGAGATTGAAACCATGAATTTCCCCAACTTTTGGCATGCTTGTGTATAAGTGCTACCCGTAGTTCACTAAGAAGACCAAAATGGGAGATTTTTCCCTTGTTAATGATGCATTTTTAATGGAAGCTATAAAGAAGTTAGATTGGAATCCTTAAGTGCATTTTTCTGCTGAATCAATGTCTTTGGTGTTAGAATTTGGAAGTTTTTATATTTAGTTTGATAGATTTTCCTATTTGAGGATAGGTGGTTTTTAAAAAGCCCTACTGAAATTACCCAGATATCCTAAAGATTTGCTAGTATTCCTAGAAGTTTGTAGAAAAATGGTTGTTGTGAATGTGAAATAAATGGGGGTATCCTTTCCCATTGACAACTCCATCTTTCACATGCAAAAGTAATTGGTGCGGCCATGATAGGAGGGTCCTCAAAGAGAACATTCTGGACCGTTCAGACGGAGTCACACAATAGAAGCAACACATAATACAGAGGAAAAAGTAGATTCAAACATTCTCATTAACAAAAAATTCAATTACATACAACCAACAACATTTGGGCTTACAGATTCGGCTCACAGGCTTGATACAACATGTTCAAAATATCATCTTCCTACATGCTCATTAATGCGAGTGAAAATCTTACAAATTAAATCTTATCTTTCTCTAATATACTTTTCTAATGATCTGTTACAATGATTTATATCATATCCAGTGATCTAGAATCATATGTTTCATCCAAAGATCATTACAATCTTCGATCAGAGAAATGTAACGTGTGCATGAATAGGTCGGCCTCAAATTTGAATTAATCCTTAGTGAATGCATAAAATGAAGTTTGGACCTAAATTAAGGTCAGGTACACTCCATAGAACAATTCGAATTACACTGTCGAGATCCGCAAGATATGGGAATGATCCACGAGCGATCAAACTAGCCATTAGGTTTGAAAATTGTTCCGATGCCGATTCAAGAAATTGCCACATAATCTAGAAGCGATAACTTTCCAAAAAAGGATCCAATCAATTTGAAATCTTAGAATAAGGAAAATGAACATGTCCATGATGCAAGTATGGATCCGCATAGTCTGGTGAGCCAAATATGATGAAGTGTTGAATCTACCAACTTGAACTGATTAGGAACTGAAACAAGAACAAATTGAAATGAAAATATTTTTGGTTGATACAAGATTGCCAAGAACTAGGGATGCTCCTTCATCAGACATCCAGGGTTAAATGAAAAGTGAGTCCCTCACTTTGCTGGGGCTAAAGGAAAACCAATACAATCTACTCAACCTGAGAAATACAAGAAGAATCCTCCACTAGACTACCTTTCCACTTCACTAGATATTCTTTGTACTATCTTCCATGTGTTTTCTTCCCATCTCTGATATCCAAAATTTCTTCTATCTCATCTAATTGTTGCTTAGGAAACTGATCTTCCAATTTTTCCTTACTACATTTACTGAATTCTGATTCATGGTACTGATGTAGGTCTACAATATTGAATATAGATGATATACCCATGTCATCCGGTAACTCCACTTCGTATGCATTTCTTGAATCCAACTTCTTCAAAATCTTATAGGGTCCAAATTTCCTCATCTTCAGCTTATTGTATGTTCTAACTAGAAATCTTTCCTTCCTTAAATACACCATCACTTCATCTCCAACTTCGAATTCCTTATGTATCCTCTTTTTGTCTGGTCACTCCTTATGCTTTCGGTTCATGTCCTCCAATTGTTGCTTCACTTGAGTATGCATTGTCTTCATATGTTCTAAAAATTCTTTTGCTTTTTTACTCCTTTTATTTTCCTTACTAATGTCTTGCAACTCTGATATACCTCTAGGTTGAGCTCCAGTAACAATCTCAAAAGGTGTCTTTTTGGTACTAATATTCACTGAATTATTATATGCAAACTCTGCTTGTGCAAGGATTAGATCCCAACTTTCATTCTTCTCCCAACCAAACATCTCAGCAACTTCCCCAAACTCTTGTTTACTACCTATGTCTGTCCATCATTCTATGGGTGAAAATTAGAACTAAACTTTGAATATGTTTTTAACTTCTTCCAAAGTGTCATTCAAAAGTAACCAATGAACTTTGTATCTTTGTCTAAAATAATACTCCTAGGTAATCCATTCAATCTAACTACCTCCTTGAAAAAAAATCTGCTACATGTACTGCATCTATTGTCTTCTTACAAGGTATGGAATGTGCCATTTTAGAAAATCTATCCACCCCCACAAATATGGAATCATTACCTCTTTGTGTCTTTGGCAATCCAAGTATGAAATCCATGCTGATATCCTCCCAAGGTCTCTCCAGAACTATCAAAGGTTTATACAATCCAACATTCTAACTACTTCACTTTGCAACTTGACAAACTTTACAACTTTGTGCAAATTTCCTAACATCCTTATAATTTGTGGCCAAAAGTAATTCTCACTTACCAGTGCTACTGTCTTATCAATCACAAAGTTTCCTTCCAATCCTCCACTATGTTTTTCTTTCACCAAGTTATCCCTCATTGAACTCTAGGGTATACACAATTGATTTCCTTTGAACAACATATCCTCTTGAATGAAATAATCCAACCACTGACTCCTATCCTCCAAGACTGGTTCATTACAAGCTTTTCAAGGTTTTGCAAAATATGGGTCTTCCTTATACAAGTTCTTCAATTCATCAAAACCTAATACCTACACTCTCATCTCTGCCAGTAAATTCCCCCTCCTTCTCAAATCATCAACAACTCTATTTGACTTTCCACTCCTATGTTTCAAAAGAAAAGTATAACTCTGCAAGAGTTCTACCCATCTCATGTGTCTCTGATTCAACTTACCCTGACTGTTCAAATACTACAAAGCCTAATGGTTCGTATACAACACAAACTTCTTAGGCAACAAGTAATGTCTCCACTTCTTCAAGGCTTGAACTATGGCATAAAACTCCTAATCATATACTGAATATCTTCTCCTAGCATCATTCAATTTCTCACTGAAATAAGCTACTAGTCTTCCTTCTTGACTTAATACTGCTCCAATTGCATTTCCACTTGGATCACAGTCTACTTGAAGCACCTTACTAAAGTCTAGTAAAGCCAACATAGGCTACTCAGTAACCTTCTATTTCAACAACTCAAAATTTTGGTTTTCTCTAAATGTCCACCTAAAATCCTTCTTATCTCCTCTCATTGTTTCTGTCATAGGACTGCAAATAGAATTGAAATTCCTAATGAAATTTTGGTAGAAAATCACCAATCCATGAAATGATCTTAGCTCTCCAATGCTTTCCGGTGTAGGCCATTCCATAATTTTTCTTACTTTCTCAGGATCCATCTTCAATCCATCTACAAATATCACAAATCCAAGATATACCAATTCTTCCTTCATGAAACTACACTTCTTAATGTTTATCAACAATTGCTCTCCTCTCAACCTCTGAAAAAAACTTGTCTTATATGCAACAAATTTTCTTCTCTAGTCTTACTAAAAATCAAGATGTCTTCCAAGTAAACAATCACAAAATTACCCAAGAATTTCTTTAATACCTCATTTATTAGCCTCATGAAAGTGCTTAGTGCATTTGTTAGTCCAAAAGGCATCACCAACCATTCATACAATCCTTCATTTGTATTGAATGTTGTCTTCCACTCATCTCCTTCTTTGATTCTGATTTGATGATATCCACTCTTCAAATCTATCTTTGTAAATTATCTAGCTCCACTCAAACAATCCATAATGTCATCCATCGAGGAAAAAGGAAATCTATACTTCACTATGATTTTGTTTATGGCTCTAGAATCTATACACATCCTCCATTCTCCATACTTCTTAAGTGCTAACACAATAGGTACTGCATAAGTATTTAAGCTTTCTCTCATCAAACCCTCCTTCATCAGTTCTTGCACTTGTCTATTCAACTCTTCATTTTCTACAAGTTTCATCTGGTGTGCTACTTTATTAGGAAAACTAGCTCTACGAATCAGATCCATGGAATGACTAATAATCCTCACAGGTGGTAATCCATCAGGTACATTATCTAAAATGATGTCTTAATATTCTGTCAACAACTCTTTTATCTCTTCTAGTTGTTCTTCTACATGTTTCAAGTCTTCATTCTTCTTAGGAACCAAGGCATAGAACATATTCTCATGTCTCAATCCATCCAAAAATCTCCTTCCATCAACCAATCAAATTCTAGCATTTGTACAAACCTCAATTGTAGGAACATTCTCCAATGGTAACAAATTCTATTTCATCCCATTAGCAACAATAGTATATATGTTCTTATTTCCATCATGAATAGCTTGTTTATCATACTGCCAAGGTCTTCCTAGCAAAATATGGGATACATCCATAAGCATAATATCACACAAAACTTCATCATGGTAATTTCCTATCTTCAATTTCACCAAACATTGTTCACTTACCAGTACCTTATGCTCATCTTGTATCCATGCTATCTAATAGGGATTCAGGTATTTCAATCTTTCCAACTTCAATTTGGTCACCATTTCTTCAGAAACTAGGTTCTTAGAGCTTCCATTGTCAACAATCACATTGCAACATTTACCAACTACCTTGCATCTGGTTTGAAACAAATTCTTTCTTTGTAACAGTTCCTACTCTAACTCACTTTGACACAATATTCTTCTATTCACCAACACTTCTCCCTCTTCTGGTTTATTAGATGATTTGGCATGATCTTCCTCAACAAAGGTTTTTCTTATACTATTCTTTGTCTTTCTGCTTGTTTCTCCTTGACTACATTCAAATTCTCTATGTCCTTCTCCACCACACTTATAACAAGTTCCTTTGAATACTCTTTTATCCTTTCCTTTTTCATCTTTCCTATAACCTTCAATCTGGTAACCACCATAACCTCCTCTTTAGTAAGAGTTTCCATCATCTCTACGGTACAAATTATCATTCTTATTTACTTTTTTATCTTTATTCTGATTTGCAAAAGTTCCTCTTCCTCCAGTAAAAATTCTTCCTCTTTGAAATCTTCCACCTCTTCCTCTCTGTCTTTGCTCATGTCTTTTATTCAGCTTCTCTTTTACTTTTAGGGTACATTGATATGCTTCTTCCACATTCAACAACTTGATCATACTAATCTCATCTTGTATAGACGACTTCAAACCATTCACATATCTAGCTACTTGTTCAACCTCATCCTCCAAATTTCCAGATCTGATATTCAACTTGTACAATTCCTTAATATATTTTGTCAAACTTAACTCCTTCTGCTTCAAATTTTATAGCTTTCGGAACAAGCTGATCTGATAATCTATAGGAATAAACTTTGTCTTCAACTTATTCACCATCCAGTCCCATGATTTTATCTTCTCCTTTTCTCCTCTTTTCCTATCTATCTAGAAATTTTCCCACCAAAGGGATACTTGTCCTTTCAAATTTTTACAAGAAAATTTCACCTTCTTATCTTTAGTTGTACCTTTAAAATAATTTTTTTTTCCATCTTTGTTATCTAATCAAGCAATTCATCTGAAACCAACTTACCATTATAATCTAGTGGATTGAAATGTGGTCTGGTATTTTCTCTAGTTAGTGCTCTTATGAACTTCTCTTCTCCCTGATCCAATCTAGGTTGATCTTCTCTCCCTCTTTCATCTTGTACTTCTACCTCTTCATCACTTACATCATCAATAGATCAACCTCTCCTTTGGGCCATTTTGACTGCATCTAATTTGACAACAATTCCTCTCAACATCTCCATTAGGGTTGGGTCTGCATTTCCACGTCCTCCATTTCCTCTAACATTTCTTCTTCCCGCCATCTTTACACAAGTCCTCTGTAGCTACAGGTCGGATCCTTAGTCTTCCATCCCACAACAAATCTTCAACAGGACTCTGCAAACTCTGACGATCTCTCACAAAATGAATCTTGCTCTAATACCAATCTGGTGTAGCCATGGTAGGAGGGTCCTAAAATAGAATGGTCTGGACCATGTAGCAAGAGTCACACAATGAAAGCAACATAGAATATGGAGGAAAAAAAAGATTCAAACATTCTCATTAACAAAAAATTCAATTACATACAACTGACAACATCTAGGCTTACAGATTCAACTCATAGGCCTGATACAACATGTTCAAAATATCATCTTCCTACATGCTCATTAATGTGAGTGAAAATCTTATAGATTAAATCTTATCTTTCTCTAATATACTTTTCTAATGATCAATTACAATGATTTATATCATATCCAATGATCTAGAATCATCTACGTCGGCCAAAGATCATTACAATCTACGATGAGAGAAATGTAACATGTGCATGAATAAGTCAGCCTCAAATTTGAATTAATCCTCAATGAATGCATAAAATGAAGTGTGGACCTAAATTAAGGTCCGGGACACTCCATAGAACAATTCAAATTACATCGTTGAGATCCACAAGATACGAGAATGATCCATGAGTGATCAAACTAGCTGTTAGGTTTGAAAATTATTTCAGTGTCAGTTCAAGAAACTGCCACATAATCCAAAAGCAATAAATTATCAGAAAAGGATCCAATCAATCTGAAATCTTAGAATAAGGAAAATAAACATTTCCACGATGCAAGTATGGATCTGCAAGGTATAGTGAGCCAAATATGACGAAGTGTTGAATCTGCCAACTTGAACTAATCAAGAACTAAAACAAGAATAAATTGAAATAAAAAAATTTGGTTAATGCAAGATTTCCAAGAACCAGGGATGATCCTACATCAGTAATCAAATGGAAAAATGTGTTGAAGGCCTTCTTAAAGAATATAATCTCCAACATTTATTCATGAGGGCTAATTTTAACAGCAAGGGTTTTGTTAAACAAAATTTATATGGAGGGAATTCATATCAACATCGGCCCACTATTGAGGACTTCTGGGAGGATTCCATTGACAAAAATGAAGTCCTAAAAAGATATTACATGAGATTAACTCTCGAATAGATACAAGATTTTTGCCTACCTTTCAAGATTCCTGAGGGCACAGTTGATGATTCGGTGGTCATTGATCCCAAATATGAGAAGTTGTCTAATAAGTCACATCCCAAGGTTGACTGGAATGAAAATGAAGTTTTGGATATGAACATACGGGCTGCCCCAGTCATGAAAAGAACTCAGGATTGGCTGGAAGGAAAATGGCGACAAGTGGCAAGTTCTACTAAGGAACCAAAGTCTTCTAAAAAAAATGAACAAGGTTCTTCTCATAAAATTATAGTTGGCATATCCTCAAGGAGAATGGCTACAAGATCTTCTAGTGCAAATTCATAGTCTAGAGGTGATGGAGAGAAACCATAAGAGGTAGTTAAGCTAAAATCTATGTGTGAGTACGACAGTCCATCCACTCCTACTCCTAAAGGGAAGGTTAGTCAAACAAAACTTGTGTCTGAGGATCCCGATGCTATTTTCAAACATATTGTTGAAGATAATACTTTCCCTCCATTATTTGAGGTGCTCTCTTCCCTAGTGGAAAACATACCTATTACTCCTGGTGAGACTAGAGAAATTGCTCTAGAAAATAAGAATTTTGATTTGATTGAAGCTTCTCCAATATGGTTGAAGAAAGCAGTAGAGAAGAAGAGGAAATACATTCTTACAACAAAATTTGGAGTAGATACAATTACAAAGAAGCTCCAAACTTCTTGAAGACCAAAGAAAGCTCAAAAGATGTCAAGGATATTGACTGATCCTAATTCTAGTAATCAGGTGTTAGAAATTGTTAATCCCATAAAAGATCTGAATGAAAATGAGATAACAGTAACTGATTATAAGGTCACACATGTTGATATGGGACCCCAGACACTTGAAGGAGATATATGTCATGCTGAATATTCAGTCAATTCTTTGATCAAGTGAGTAAAAGAAGAAAGCAAGGAAAATTTGGCATTGCAGTCCCAGGTTCTTGATTTAAAGAACTTTATTTCTTCTATAGTACCTTCTTCTATATTTGGTGAAGCCTCAAGTTCTCAAGTAGGAATCATTGGTGATTCCACTACAATTAATTAGAAATAATCTGAGGTATTCTAAAAATGTTAGTGAATGGATTGACAATATGCTTGAAGAAACTATCCTCTTTATTAGTAAGTCTATAATCTTCTATACTCAAATGGTTGAAAAAAGGAAGGAGTTGATGATAGATCTATGAAAAATTTAGAAAGATCAGACTAGTCTCTATGTGATCTCAGAAGAGATTAAAGAATTGATTTCCATGGATTGTATCAACCTGGTCAATGAAAAAATTGTAGGTGATCCTATTTACCGGTTTTCATCGTATGACAATTTTACATTTTTCAATTTTTTGTATTCGATTTTGTGGATAGCCTTTGGATGCTTTACATTACCACTAACTATAAATCCATTGTAATTGTCGTGTAAGACTCAGTGCCATGATATGCCAATAATGACCTTGTTGAAGGAGTTGTCTTGTCAGGATCATAGCACTTGTATACAACTGATCAAATGTCATTGTGATCATTTCTGATACTAGAGTTGGCCTTATCAAATACGCACATCGCAATAGAGTGCCATGAGAGTCCTTGTGGTAAAGAGTTGTTTCCAAGATGTGACAGATGTGTAACTGGAATTTTTGGACTTTAGATGAGATGTAGGGTTATGATGAATGATGGTAGATGTGGAAAGATTGTTTGGATGCTTGGATGAATGAATTTTTATTTTCCATATTTGGGATGGTCGATGATGGATTTTGGAGGGATAGTGTTTGGAACCAACACTTTTATATACCTTTCTTGATGACCATTTTGAAGAAGGTGGACATTTTTTGTATGTGGGAGTCCTCTTTGCTTGTGGTTCCACATTGTGATTGACTTTTGTATTTGACTGGGTGTCTTGGTTCGATCCGTCTTTCTTTGGAATCCATTTTAATTTTATTTGTCCACTTGTCCTTTTGTTTGATTCAATGACCTTTGACATTTGATTTTGATCTTTTGGCTTGTAAGACTTTTTTTTTTTTTGGTTCCAAAGGGAAGGTTTATTTATGATGGAATGACAGTTCATGGTGTGGGTGGAGGGGGTGTTGGAAACAATCTTATGACAAGGATTTCTCATGGACTCCATTTTGACGTTTGTACTTGAAAAAGTTTCCCCCAGTATCGAGGAGGTACCACTAACATCATTTGATTTACTAACTGAGGAATAGCCAAGACCTTGATGTCTGTAATTTTCCTGAAGTTGTATTGGTTCTAGAATGCCTTGCTCGTGTATGCCTAGTCCTTTTCCTTTATATTACATGCTTTGATAGATTCTATTTACGATGGGGTATTTTTTGTTGTGAAAGCAAGATGCTAACCCATCATTAGGTATGTGGATACTATCACTTGTAATATTTTCGTCTGCAAGAAATCCTGCTCTGACAAAGATAGATGACCATAGTTGATAAAGTGTCTTAGCTTCATTGTCTTGTTGGACATATTCTTGACTGATATTTTTGGTCTATTCTTGTGACATTTCAGGTTCAGATGATTCTATTGGTGCTTCCAAGTCAATGTCGAAGCCATCATTATGGTCAGTGCCATAGAGTCCAGTAAATTGAGCTATAGCTTGATCATTTTCAAATATGTCCATATTGGAATACTCTTGTTCTTGAGGAATATTGTCTATGTGTGTCATGGA
>VDFB02020058.1:0-16857 GCA_007258455.2 Sequoia sempervirens | reverse complement strand
AAGACAACATTCAGTATTGACATAAATTAAAGTTCTTTCCTAACTGAATAAAAATATTTAATTCATTTCCTTAAGGTCATCAAAGATGCTATAAAATTTGTAGAAAGTTTGCATAGCACCTCAGAAATTCATGCCCACATATGCCAATGGTTCCATTGATGATAGCGATTATATTCCAATATTGTTAGGCTAATAATACTAATTCATTGAAAGACAAGAACACTAGTAAAGGGAAAGGTAAAGGTACCTTTTTAGGTTATCCCTAAGCAAGACACCAATTTGGTGTATGACATCCACCTTGTATAAGCCTACATGGAGCTTGTTTTGCCACTCACCTTAAATAGAGTTCAAATTTGAGTGTACTCAAGTTTCAATTCTTTTACCAAACTAGATAAATCAAGTGTCATCAGTCGATTTAAAAGCTTGACATACAATTGGATTGGGTAATAGCAATATAAGTGTAATGAATTAGAAATTTCATTTAGGAGGAATACACTAACTAAAGATCATAATTTACTACCTACCATAATGAAGAAACATCCTCATTGAATGCAATAATGGATTGATTTCATGAAAAAATTCCTATAGTTTGGAAGGTCTATCAGTTACTCCTCCTGTAAGACTTTCAATCTTTCTTTAACATCTGGCACTCTCGTTTTTATGGGTTAGATGCACCCAATCCCTTTTTGTAGACCTCAAAGAAGAAATGACACTTTTTTCATTGTTGGGCCTTACATCTTCCATGCTTTTCATCATGTAAATCTTTTCATTTGGTCTGTACACAATGTGATTTTGTAATTCCCAATTAGACATTGTAGGAGGGTCACTCTCATTTGGTAAATCTAAACTAGATATTGGATACGGGTCACTTTGATTTGGTAATTCCCAACTAGATGTAGTACAGTCATCCTATTTTTCTAAATCCCAACCAGATGATTCCAAGCTGGATCTCACAGTTATATTCTCAGTCATTACAAAAAATTTCTTTGTTTCCAGATTACTACTACTATTCATGAGTAAATCCTCACCAAATCATCTTGGTGTGTGGAGATCTACACTAACATTGAATTTTCTCCCAAAAGAAATGATTTTTTAGCACTGCTCTCTGAATATTTGCATTTTCCATCAGATTCTCCAGCCATGGAAGATTTGCAACTACCTTCTTCCACATGAAAGTTTAATCTGTAGTCCTTTTGTTGCATCTCTCTTGGTGTTGCTTGATCCTGCACATTCTCCCCTACAATATTTTTTCCATATGATTTTGATTGAGCTCTTTTGTGTGATCTTCTCCCAAGTGAGACTAGGTTTGCACCTGTTGGCTTAAATTTATGGCCTCTATAGGAGGAAAAGAGTTTGCATTCATCTCGTTCTCCTTTGAGAAGTTTAGTCCAACTCCAGACAGAGCTTGCCATATTAGCAGCACTCAAAGGCTCCCTAGTATTATCATGACCTACATGCTCCTATTCAAACACATGTTTCTCTAAAGATTTGTCCTCGCAGAGTCTTTCTACCCTTGTCTCTAGCATTGTTCCGCTTGTCTTTGGAACTTTTGCATGCTGATCAACACTCCACCTTGGAGCTTGTGCCTTTTGAACTCTTGCCTCTGGAGTTGTCCAGCTTGTTTTTGAAACATCTGCTTGCCAATCCACACTCCACCCAGTAGCTTGAGCCCCTTCAGATGTTCTTTTTCTATGGTCTACATCTTGAGAAGTATTTTTGTTATGTGCTTCCCACTGAACTCCACTATGTGATCCTTTTCCAAGGGTTACATTTGCACTTGTCAACTTATTTTTCAATGTGTTATCAGATTTGATATCACAACAGAACAATTCATGTTGATCTTGCTCATCTGCATGGTCTTTCCATCTAGAGGTCTTCAAAATATCAGTACCAAAAGGAAAACCGGTTTCAATGTCTATCTATTGCAACAGAACTGTCTCTTCTTTATAACTGCACTTGACAGAAGAAAAGCCTAGAGGAAAATTCATATTTTTAACCTCATCCTCCTGTGACTTTCTCATGCCTTGTTCCTTTTCATTCTTGCATTTGATTCCTGAAATTTCTACATTTGACTTCCAACCTAGCAAATTCTCTAACTCTATTTTTTGCCAGACACTCTTCCACCCACTCTTATTTTGAAGCTTTAACACAGAACTACGATCATCTTTCCTTGCCTTATAAATCTCATAATTCCTACAATCACCTATCGAACGGACTTTCCCTGTGGCATCTGATCTCAAATTTTGACCTTGTACATCTGCATTTCTATCTTCAAAGCAACAACTTTTGGAATTTCTTTTACCCAAAGAATGTAAATTTGGGGCCCACCTTGAGTCTTGTCCATCAAGAATAAATGCATTGGCATAGTCATCAACTAAAGTTGAGTTGGTGTCCCACCCTATAGCAATATTTAATTGACTTCCTAATTTTTGAATACCAGTTTCCTTGTTTGCCTGGTCACCACAAGCCCAACCATTTGTTTGTAAGTCCGAAATTGTTGATGCCTCCCAACCAGGTAAGTTGTTAGTCTTATTATTACTATTGATTCTATTTGGTGATTTAACAGATAAATCACATAGAGGTGTTGAATCCTTGCCAATGAAATTAGCCATCCCCCTTTCCCTTGAGGTATCTACAATAATGACATCTGGAGACATAAACTCACTAGCATCATCCATTTCACCATGTAAAGTTTCATCAAGATAATTTTCTAAGGATAATCCATCTTTTCCATGAGGTATTATACCAATATTTTCCAGGAAGTCATAGACATCTTCATGCTTGACGAGTGGATCCGAGGGATCACTAGAAGCCCGTTGTTGAAAAAAAAAGTTGATATTAACAAAGCATTAACAAGATAGCTATAATTCTACAGAAATATATAAAAAAAATTATAATTTTTATTTGTAAAACTTATCTTCTAGATTATCCCTAAATAGCCCATTTATATTTGAAGGTAATAGAAATGATGGAATCATGCAAGAAATGCAAAAGTGATTTCCTGAAAGAAAAAATGAATGCATAATATCTAAGATATACTTAGCCTAAAATACTAGAGGATTAAGATCAATATTAATTATTAAGTAGAATTTATTTAGAAGCCCCCTTCTTCCATTCACAAGAGGGTAAAGCAATTGACATCTTTGTGGAAAATCAGAGTGATGCTATATATAGTCTTATCAGTCTCTTGCACAAAGGTATGGGGAAGAATGATGGTGGGAATCTTTCAAGACTTTTGGTCCCAATCTCCAAGGTCTTGGCTATAAAATTAGTAAAATCCAGTAGGATATGTCAGTGGATTGATTATGGGATTATGGCCAAAGGTTATTTCCTGGAGATCTTTGCCACTAATTGGAGAAGGTTGTATTTTAAGGAGGTCCATGATTCATGAACAAATCAGAGTCATTCATGAAGCCTTAGACCTTTACTTTCAACCCGAATAATGGTGTTCGAATCATAGGCCCAGTCTTTATCTAGTAGCTTCACCTTCTGCCATGCAAGTTGTGGCATGAAATCTCACCATACCCCAGCTACGATATCTTAGTAAACCCAAGACACACAAAAAGAGTTTGATTATAGTTATGAAGGTGCATCTTTCCTTGTTTGTCAGATACAATATCAAAGAGTATTTTTGTTATACTTTTTAATTTCAAGAATTCATCACCTTGGTATTTTAATTTACTCATAAATATTGGAATTTGATATTTAAATTTCACTTCATTTGACCATCATTCTAGAAAGATTTTATCAAGTTGATGCAATGTTATTTTAGTTTTAAATTAAAATTGACAATATAACATTATCATTCTTGGGCCTTATCTTTCAAATAGGAAAAGATTTCAGTTGCAAAAGTTAATTTTTATTCAAATCATCTCAACCAAGCCCTGTCATCTTCATTTCTTGTAAAAATAATGGGTCAATAATATCAGAGAACATTATTTCAATCACTGAAGAAAACACTTGAAAAAATCACAAGAATGAATGAATAAATGAATTAACTTTAAGATCCATGTGGCTAAAACTAGCCAATGGGACAACCAACCTTGCTATTTTTAACTTTTGCATTTCAATCCTTGTAATTTCCTCTTTCTCATGTTCTCTTGCTTTGCAATTGGTGCTAACTTTCTACGTTTGTGTCAGCATGTTTAGAAGGGTAAATTGATGTTACTAGTGAGCTCATGAGGTTTAGAGGAGTCATAAGATGCTTTCAGATGTTGTTTTCGACTTCTGATTTGGGCTCTAAGATTCTTTGAGGGATTTTCTATTTTTAGTATGTCACCGGTCAAGTCTGTTTATCATCTTTCATCATCAAGATCACTCCTGCGTAGTCATTTTTCAGCTTATGCATTTCGGCCATTTCTGCTAATTGGGTGTAATTTTGAGCTATATTTAATTAATTCTACTAAGGTTGCCATTTTTAATTAAATAATTATTCAAACACCTCAATATTATAGCTCATTGGAAAGAGAACAAAAAGATTTAAATGATGAGATTCTTAAAAGTGACTTTTAATGCCATAAATGTTTTTAAAAAAAATAAATCACTTTTTTGGAGTTAAAAGGTTTAATAAATTAATTAAGTGATTTTAAAAAAGGAGTTTCTGGAAATTTCCATAAAAAACTTATAAAAAGGGGAATTAAGAGCTCATTTGGTATGTTGAGTTTATTCTATTTGTCTAATTAAAACCCTTGTGGTTCTAGAGATTGAACTTGGTTCATATCAACCTCTGGAGGATGAAAACCCTCATGGGAAGATCAGTTTTGGTGGTGGAAGATTCCTTCCTAGCTGGTGATTGGCGGAATCACTCAAATTTTGCATTGGTATTTCAATGGTTATAGTATGAAATTAATGAAGACTTTGAAAAGATAATTTTCAAGTCTTTTGTTGTGTTCGAAGTTTTTCCAGAAAGTTATGTCTAGATTCCATGTTATGAAATAAGGGTTTTGTAGGGATTCTTTTGTCAAACTGATAGCTTAAATAATTTGTGATATTTGTGAACAAATACAAATTGTTTGAGAATTTATGAAAAAATTAATGAAGAGTTTGAAAGGGATGATGAAGGGAGACATCCAAGTATGAGGTAGATTTAGATGAATGAACATGGTTTAATTTTCTAGAGGGGCATTGGAATAAACAAGGGTTGGCTGCTACCTTTTATGGTCACATATTTCACATTGGAAAGGATGTTTGGGGTTTTGTTGAGACATGGTATGTTGTTAGGAAGTGTGGCACCACTTCCTACACTCATTTATGGAGTCCTTGGAGCTAGCCACACATTGGGAGATGCTTTGGAGCTGTTCATAGGAGTAGCTGCCATAGGATTGTTTAATTATGCAACTTAATATTTCTTCCCAGCCATTTCAAGGGTTATGGATCATCCATTGCATTGTATATGGCATTTGAAAGGTTGGATATCTTGAATTGTTAATATTTCTTGTATTTCTAATTTATATAAGCATTGTCAATTGTTATCATATTAGTTTCCAATGACAATGAAGTGTAGCAAACTGTTTGAATAAATGTTCATTTCTTATCCATATAATTTGATATGCAATGGTGAATGTTTAATGATCTAAATATTGCAACAAGCTGTCCTATAACTCTCACACTCAAAAATTCACATTGGTAGGCATATTACAAAGTGTTTTACAAATTTCTAGCTCACTAAAATCAGAAAAATTGAGTTTGTTTCACAAAATTCAGGTTAGGGATTTTACATTCCTTTTCCTATTCAAGCTGATATTGAGCTCCCCAAAGTTCTCAACAGTCCCCTCGCTAAATTAACTATACCAAGAAACAACAATTAAGATATTGACATGTTTGTCCCTGATGTTCCTAAAGGAATGACACTCCATAATAAAGTGTTTTTATGATTCCACTACACTAGTAGAACAAAAATACACACCCTTTATTCCCATGCTTCTTTAGGCCTTTTCCACCACCCACCCTATTTCACCTCAAAGTTGATGAGAGTTAGTTCTTAATTGGGAAATTAGAATTTTGGCTCTTTGTGACATACTAGCCTCTATGTAAGCTTTTTTTGATGATCATGTGGGGTTGAACTCAAGATAATATTTCTTCTTTATCCCTAGTGTATTCAAGGGAAAATCTGAAAATTATTATTAAGTGGGGTTAGCACAATAACATTAAAATTCCAATGAAGTAACAAAGTACAAAGGAAGTGAGCATGAAAACAAAAGAGCAATATTACCCTAGTCTTCAACTTCCATGGTTCATCTTTGTTACACCTCCTAACTTGCAGAAAATAAAGATGCCCTCAGATTTGTATGAGCAACTATGACATGTGTCTAAGTCCTATGCAAGTGTTGAAGGATTTGCATAAATGAAAATAACCTAATAATAAGCTAGAATGACAAATGACTGCAAATGCTAAATGACCATAACCTAAGTTGACAGAAAATGACATGAACCAGAGAGAGACAATTGACAGGAACTGGAGAGACAAATGAGGGTAAAATTGCCCTTTTATAAAAATTGCAATTTCGAATGTGTGGCCAGGATGAACAAATGACAAAAACCCTAAGATCAATGATCAAGATTAAATGTTGCTGTGCATTAGAGTTAGGTCAAAATTAGGGCAAATGATAAGAATGAAGGGCCAGGATTGAATTATAAGATAATTCAATCAAGGGTCAGAATTAAATGAGATGTCAAAAGTCAAGAATTTATTTGGAGGATAAGACTGGCACGGACAAAGAGGTTGCTGGAGGAATTAAATAATAGGATTTATTTACTCCAGTTTGACCCATGAATAATTAAATAATAAAAATATTATTTAATTACAGAGGAATGTGACAAAAGAACCTATTTTAAATTAAATAATGATTTAATTCAAAATTCAAGGAAGTGGGCCAAATTAAATAAATTGAATTTATTTAATTTAATGAGAGAAGAGGCTATTGAATAATTAAATAATTAAAATAATTATTTAATTATAGTGGAAAGTGGACAAAAATTAAATAAATAAGAATTTATTTAATTTTAGAAAGAAGACCTAATTAGTGGCGTAATTAAATAAATAAAATTTATTTAATTAATCAAAGAGGAGAATAAAGATAAAAATGAATTAATTAAATAATTAAGAGGTCGGTACGAATTAATAGAAAGAATATGACTTTTAGAAAATAATTAATAATTAAAAGAGTATTTAATTGTGGGAATAAAGGGGCAATGTTGGGAATAATCTAAGTTTAAGCCTAGGACAATTTTATGTGTCTACATTTTGCCCTCTTTGATAAGCAATATGGCATGTCACATTGACTGACAAAAGAAAAGTCAAAATACTTGATGCAAAATAAGATGAGGAAAGTGTGAGGAGGGTTGTCAGTATACCCCCTCGAGGGAGGGCAGATGAGTTCAGGAGGCATGGGTGCTCTCGATGAATGAAGACTGGAATGAGAACAAAATGTAGTGCAAAAGATATGGATGATGATATGGATGCAATGCCTAGGATGTGGGAAGATGACAAGACTAAAGAAGATGCATGGTAGTTCCTAGTTGATCTTCAAAACATTACCATAGGACTTTAATATTTATTGCTCTTAATCATCATTGGGCGAACTGTTGTAATGGCCAGTAAACACCATGATATGACATAGATCAAGGTGTGCAAGGTTGTACCATCACGTAAGACAAACATTCATAGACAAGGATGATCATGACTCATACTAGGAGCGTGATTGCCCCAGTCTTTTTTCCATAATCAACCACATCGCGAGAAAAAGACAAGGACAAATCATGAAGCGTCCAGCTTCTCCTAGAAATCACATTTCCAGGACATCCTTGAGAAACTAGTAGCATGATTGTCAAAATACAAAAAGAAAGAGTCCTTACCATGATATGTCGTTGTTTTTCTAAATCCCAAAATCAGGACCTCGCTGAGAAACTAGTAATCATGCGCGTCAATTGACATGATATGTCGCTACTTCTCTAAATCCTGCTTAGTGGGATCTCGCTAAAAAACTAATATCATGATCAAAACTAAAAACAAATGCCAAGTGTTTGCCAAGTGCGTCTGGATGCCGAGTGCATTGATGTGTCAATGTAAATTTAAATGATTCCAAGATGACAAATGCCGAAGGTTGCCATATTCAGGAAGGACACATCCTGAATAATGTCGATGTCTAGGAAGGACATATCCTAAAACACCAATGTCAGAGTTTTGTTCTTCAGAAGGACACATCTGAAAGAACGTTGTTGTCGAGAGGAATGATCCTTAAGTGTTAGAAAGGATCCCTCGAAAATGTCAAATGATAGGGACGATGCCTAGGAAGGACACATCCTAAGGCACCAATGTCAGAGTTTTGTTCTTCAGAAGGACACATCTAAAAGAACGTTGTTGTCGAGAGGAATGATCCTTAAGTGTCAGAAAGGATTCCTCGAAAATGTCAAATGATAGGGACAATGCCTAGGAAGGACACATCCTAAGGCACCAATGTCAGAGTTTTGTTCTTCAGAAGGACACATCTGAAAGGTAACCAAGAGTTGATAGTTTGACTAGTTGCGATAATTTGGCTTGTTTTGACTAAGTTTGACTTGTTTTGACTGAGTTTGACTTGTGTTTGACTGAGGTTGACTTGTTGTGATAGTGATTGTCATGATGAGTTTTGTTTATTTGGGAAAGATTCATGTGTGTCAGTGTGATGCCATGAACCCTAATGGACTGACCTCGTAGTTCGACATGACTAATGACTTTGTCTTGGTGACCAAAGATTGCGTCATGATTTTATTTTGACAAACCTAAAAGGACTGACCTAATGTCTCGGGGGCTCAAATATGAGTCTTGCCTATGTAGCAAATGCGCAGAGACAACGTAGTTCGGACAGATGACAAAGATTGATTTGACATGATTGACTTTGACCAGAAATGACAGTGTGCTCGTGTTCTTCGAGTGGTCTAATGATTTTGTTTGATGTTTTCTTCAGGACGTTTTATGATTTTTAGGTCTTTCTTTAGGACATTTTATGATGTTTTTGTCTTTTTTCAGGACTTTTTGCGATGTTTTTGGTCTTTTTTCAGGACATTTTATGACTTTTTTTGGAGTTTGACGTTTAAGAGGATCGTGACAAATGCATATGACTGATTCCTACACATGAGAATCCAGGACAAACATGGTGTGCCCTAGTCAAAGGCGCGAATACCAATTGTGGTGATGACGGTGGGCGGTGGGAAGGGCTGGCAACATGAGGACAATGGCGATAATGTGGCGAAAGTATGCGAGGTCTGATTGGGCGAGGAATGAGATGGGATCAATAGAAGACCAATAATTATCTGCAAACCAGCCCCAACAAAAGCCAAAATGAAATGCTGCAAAATAAAATGCCTGCTAAAGCCAAAACCCCGCAAAGCCAAAGGAATTGTCATATGATTTTCAAGGACTACGTCGTACAAGGACCATAAGACTATGATGGTCAATGACATGATGTTTCATGAATCGTGTATGACTAAAGGATAGACATGTCAAGAGTTTTCCCAAAGCATGATTTATGTGTGCCAGTTTTATGTCAAGACCAAGGTAGGTGGGAAAATGGACGGAAATGATAGGGCTTAGATGGATGTCAAAGACATGAGGAAGGCATGGGAAATGAGACAACTTGCCCCCAAGTGTAAAAATTCACATAGATGATTTATTTTACACATGACGCCTGTTTGCCAGGTTTTCATCATGGTACTTATCCAGGGCGCCTGTTTGCCAGGTTTTCACCATTGGATGAAATTTATATACTTTACTATTTTCTTGATTTTTGATTTTTTGAATTGTCACCAAAGAGCGCTGTTTACCCGAGTTTTCATCGGGGTAGCGATTTTTTGATTTTGATTTTTGTATTTTTGATTTGGCGGATGCTTTGGATGCTTTAGATAACCAACGGCATTGAGATCTATTGGCCCAGTTGCCCGATCTCTTAGAGGCGGGTGCCACTATATGCCAATAATGAACCTTCTTTAGCGGAGTTCTCTTAGCCGAGGATAAGTAGCACTTGTATACAAGCCCGGTCGATGTCATTGTGATCCTTTCTCATACTAGAGTTGGCCTTATCAAAATACGCACATCGCAATAGAGTGCCATGAGAGTCCTTGTGGTAAAGAGTTGCTGCCATGATGTGACGGATTTGTGACATAGGATTTTTGGACTTTAAGGAGATGTAGGATTATGACAAATGATGGTAGATGTGAAAGATTGTTTGGACGTTTGGATGAATGACTTTTTATTTTCCAAACTTGGGATGGTGGATGATGGATTTTGGAGGAATGGTTTTTGGAACCAACACTTTTATATGCCTTGATTGATGACCATTTTGAAGGAGGTGGACATGTGTTATATGTGGGAGTCCTCTTGTCTTGTGGCTCCACATTGTGATTGACTTTTGTATTTGACTTGATGTCTTTGTTTGATCCTTCTTTCTTTGGGATCCATTTTAATTTCATTTGTCCACTTGTCCTTTTGTTTGATTCAATGGCCTTTGACATTTGATTTTGATCTTTTGACTTGTAAGACTTTTGTTTTGTTGGTCCCAAAGGGGAGGTTGATTCATGATAGAATGACGGTTCATGGTGTGGGTGGAGGGAGTGTTGGCAACAACCTTATGACAAGGATTTCTCATGGACTCCATTTTGACGTTTGTTTCTGACAAAGTTGCCCCCAATATCGAGGAGGTACCACTAACATTGTTTGATTTGGTGACTGAAGAATACCCAAGACCTTGATGTCTATAATTTTCCTGAAGCTGTATTGGTTCTAGAATTCCTTGCTCATGTATGCCTAGTCCTTTGCCTTGATATTGCATGCTTTGACAAATTCTATTTGCGATGGGGTATTTTTTGTTTTGAAAGCAAGATACTAACCCATCATGATGTCTATGGACACTGTCACTTGTAATATTTTCATCTGCGAGTAAGCCTGCTTTAACAAAGATAGATGACCCTAGGTGATAACGTGTCTTAGCTTCATTTTCATGTTGGACATATTCCTGACTGATATCTTTGGTCTGATCATGTGACATGTCAGGTTCAGATGATTCTCTTGGAGCTTCCAAAGAAATGTCGAAGCCATCATTATAGTCAGTGTCATAGAGTCCAGTAAATTCAGCTATAGCTTGATCATTTGCAAATATGTCCATATTGGAATACTCTTGTGCTTGAGGAATATCGTCTATGTGTGTAATGGAGGCAAGTGTCTCATTTTGGAAACTGTCAATAGTCGAGTCCTGTATAGGATTGGAAAGTGTTTGATCATGAATGACGTAAAGGTCAAGGAGTGGATCATTTTGGACTTCTTGGTCAACAATAGGGTCTTGGTCAAAGGTGGGGTTGTCATGGATTTGGACTTCTTGGTCAATGGTAGGGTCTTGTTCCAAGATGGGGTTGTCATGGATGGGTGTGTTTTGGATGTCATGATTGTCTTGAAGGACTTCTTGAATGGAGTTTAAGATAGGGTCATGGGATGGACTACCTTGTTCTTGACATGAAGGTGACATTATAAGGTTATGCTTTGGGCTTTCATTTTGACATGTATCCTCAAGTTTAGACAATGGGATTTGACTTTGAGCAATGACAACATTTTCATGAATAGATGTGGCTTGTGAGGGGATGACTTGAAAAGGATGAATGAATGATGGACTAGGATAGGATGTGGGGACTTGGACTGGACTAGTATGTGAAGGACTAGTATATGACATGGGGACTTGGACTGAAGTAGCATGTGAGGGACAAGGATAAGACATGGAGTCTTGGACTGGATTAGGATGTGACGGCATAGGATGTGACATGGGGACTTGGACTGGACTAACATGTGAGGGACAAAGATAGGACATGGAGTCTTGGACTGGATATGTCATGGAGTCTTGGACTGGATTGGTGTAAGGTTGATTGAAATAAGACATGGAGACTTGGACCGGATCGGTATGGTATGATGTGGGGACTTGACATGAGTTGGTAGATGGTTGATAAGGGATGTAGACTTGGACAGGATTGATAGGTGAAGGGTCAGAATATGACATGGAGGTTTGGAATGGACTAGTGGACAGTTGGCTTCCCTTGTCAAAGTTAGGATAAGGGTGAGTAATGGATGTTTGTTGTGGACTAATGTCATGAATGGTATTAAGTGAATTTTGGTAGTGAGGGTAGATGGATGGAGGACTATGACTAATGGGTTGTTGGTATGAAGGACCTTGATTTTCGGCTTGGAGAAATTGTCTCCTAAAGTCTGAGGCTTCTTGGTATTGACCTCGACAGAGTAATGCATATTCAATTTTACTAGCAAGCCTATCTATATCTTGGCGAAGGGAAGACAAGGTGGTGGATGTCATGATGTTGAATGCAAAGTGATAATGACGTTTGTCCAAGGAAAATGACTAATGCAAGGTGATAAAATTGTCAAGAAAGGATGCCAAATGCTAAGGTGACAATGAAGATGTTGACTAAGGAAAATGACCAATGCCAAGTCTAGATGCCAAATGAGGACTATGATGGACAATGCCAAGTCTAAGTTCAAAATGAGGACTGAGATTGTGTTTTGATGTCTTGTTGAAAAGTCTGAGTTGCCTAAGGTCGATTGTTTGTGTCTAGATTTGTGAATGTTGTGTATAATGTTTGAGTAATCCAACAAGCACTTGACAAGCACAATGTTTTGAATGTAACCAATCGCACATCCAATAAGTACAATCCTAGGTTAGGCCATGACAATATTCACTAGATTCCACGCGGGTTTCCCCAACCACATATCTGTAGCATGTAATTCGAAGCTTGGCGCACGGGCTCCCCCAGTGCACTCTCTTCTCAGGCCAACCAAGCTTCCAACCCCCATGAAACTCCCATGGCGAGCTGATCACATCTACTACAAACTCCAATGAAAGTGTGGATGCCTTTCACACCGACCTCTGGCACAAGGCTAGCAAATAGAAGGATTTTGGCTTACTACACAAGAGTTTTAGTTCAAGTATTCCGCTCGTGGCATGATCCATGTAGCGAGTCCCTTTCGATCCATCTCGTCGGAATCATTGACTCGCGGATTCTTGGGCTTTCCCTCAAGAACTCCACTTTATATACCTACTGGAAGTCCCTGTCGCAGGCAATGGCCCCAGTCAGTCTCGGGTGAAAGTACTTTTCCCCACCGCACGCCCAAGTTCTAGAGTCAAGAACCATTTCTCTTACACCCAGGATCGCACGAATGTGCAAGGGGAGAGGATACTCCGATATACCAAATCGTGAAGGGTAATTAACAAATAAAGATGGGTCTGGTTTTCTGATCACAAGGTTTTCACCAAGTGAGAGCATACTCACCTACCATCTTGCAAGCACAATCAACCAGAGAAGACATGTGTTCTTTTTATATGCACCGAAATCAAATGTTTGCTAATCTATGAAAAACAAGCACAAAGTTTTGTTATTCCTTCTTTGACATGTGAATCTGCAAATAATGAATATTAGTAGTCTCATATGCAATGGTCTTGGACACACGAATGAGGATTGCCACACGCTACAAGAAAAGATTAGTAATACAAGAAAAATCTAATCTAGTTAACTTGCAGGAATAAAGACACAGAAAAGAAATAGAAAACTAGAAAACCAGTAAATAGAAAAACCCAAAATCTAAAAAATCGTAACTTCAAAACCGGCGAAATTTTACCATGCTATGCCTCTATTTATTCGTCATTGCGTTCGGGATTTGTCGGGCTATGCTCGATGATCAATATGCTCGATTTGTCGGGCTATGCCCGGATTTGTCATTATGCTCGGGATGCAGGCTTGCGTTCGGGATTTGTCGGGCTATGCTCGGATTTGGCAGCTTTGCGTTCGATTTTATAGCTTGCGGCTCGATCGGGCTTGCGGCCGGGATTTGTAGCTTGCGTTCGATTTGGCGCTTGCGGCGCTTCCTCAGACGCTCCTCGCAAAACAACAGAAAACAACAAAAAATCCTACCAAAACAAAAAGCCACTACCAGAAAGGATTAGTGACAGAAGATCTAATCTTATTGAATCATGCAGGAATAAAAACTGAATGCAGAAACACATACGATTAAACAACCTGAAATCCGAAAATAAAACCCAACCGGAATGGAAAACGTTATACCGTGACGATGTGGCGCCGAAGCCTTCACGCGGGCTGGTTTTCGTGATATGGCTCGTGAATAACCGAGCGCCGTTATTGGAATCAGCCGGTGCTGTGATATGTCGACATGTCATATTGTCGTAGGCCGGGCGACGATTTGATGCGTCACATCATGAAATGTTACGGGCGATCCAGACCAGACTGCGAAACAACGTAAAAACAACAAAAACGCATCGAAAAAAGCCTAAATAACAACGCCGGGTTCACTAATGTAATCAAGGGAAAATCTGAAAATTATTATTAAGTGGGGTTAGCACAATAACATTAAAATTCCAATGAAGTAACAAAGTACAAAGGAAGTGAGCATGAAAACAAAAGAGCAATATTACCCTAGTCTTCAACTTCCATGGTTCATCTTTGTTACACCTCCTAAATTGCAGAAAATAAAGATGCCCTCAGATTTGTATGAGCAACTATGACATGTGTCTAAGTCCTATGCAAGTGTTGAAGGATTTGCATAAATGAAAATAACCTAATAATAAGCTAGAATGACAAATGACTGCAAATGCTAAATGACCATAACCTAAGTTGACAAAAAATGACATGAACCAGAGAGAGACAATTGACAGGAACTGGAGAGACAAATGAGGGTAAAATTGCCCTTTTATAAAAATTGCAATTTCGAATGTGTGGCCAGGATGAACAAATGACAAAAACCCTAAGATCAATGATCAAGATTAAATGTTGCTGTGCATTAGAGTTAGGTCAAAATTAGGGCAAATGATAAGAATGAAGGGCCAGGATTGAATTATAAGATAATTCAATCAAGGGTCAGAATTAAATGAGATGTCAAAAGTCAAGAATTTATTTGGAGGATAAGACTGGCACGGACAAAGAGGTTGCTGGAGGAATTAAATAATAGGATTTATTTACTCCAGTTTGACCCATGAATAATTAAATAATAAAAATATTATTTAATTACAGAGGAATGTGACAAAAGAACCTATTTTAAATTAAATAATGATTTAATTCAAAATTCAAGGAAGTGGGCCAAATTAAATAAATTGAATTTATTTAATTTAATGAGAGAAGAGGCTATTGAATAATTAAATAATTAAAATAATTATTTAATTATAGTGGAAAGTGGATAAAAATTAAATAAATAAGAATTTATTTAATTTTAGAAAGAAGACCTAATTAGTGGCGTAATTAAATAAATAAAATTTATTTAATTAATCAAAGAGGAGAATAAAGATAAAAATGAATTAATTAAATAATTAAAATTATTTAATTAATAGAAGAATTATGACTTTTAGAAAATAATTAAATAATTAAAAATTATTTAATTATTAAGAATGAAAGGGGCAATGTTGAATAATCTAAGAGTTGCAAGCCTAGGACAATTTTATGTGTCTACACCTAGCACTTCACCCCATATACACTTGTAGAACTTATCCATAACAAAAGCATTTATCTCTTTGCTTTTGTTGATGATCATGTGGGGCATGCATTCAAGTAGAATACTTGAATCGCATATTATAATGATTTTTCCCTATAAAAAATCAAGGTTTAAGGAATAAATCACCTGCACTGATTTTTTGTAGACTTTTACTCAAATAGTTGTGAAAAATCACAATTTAATCATCCAAAACATGGTTATGCTCATTTTTTACTGTTTTTGACTTTAACAAGCAACTTTTAGTTAGCATATTGTTTTACACGTATTCTTGCTTCATTTGTTTGATTGAATACATTTTACCTTGTCATTTTTGTGTCTGTAAGCAACAACAGTGACTCTCATGACTGCTCCTTCAGACTTCGGCTCAGCTCATTCAGACTACAAGTTCAGACTTCGAGTATGGGAAAGAAAACCCATCCAAATGCAAGATACAATCACAACTTTTTAAAAAATAATTTCAGTGACTACTAAAGGTATTTGTAAAGCCTTATTATTTTGTTTGTTTAATAAAATGTTGCCATTCAGTGTTCAATGCCTTCACATGTCTACCTTGTTGATTCAAAGTAACAGAGTATGGTTTTGCAATAACTAGCAAAGCCATTTCATAAGAAATGTGGTCCCATAGAATGCCATGACAAGCAAATGCAATTGGCAGCTGCTCCTAGTTATTAGTTATGCAATGTGAAGTAATTGCATAACTGCTTAGGTTGACTTTGTAAAAACTATATTGTAATTGAAACTTTGTCATCTATTAGCATCTAGTTATTAGTTATGCAATGTGAAGTAATGCTTTGAGTTTGAAATATGTGCAGTGCAATGTAATCAACGATATGAATATAAACTACAAAAATCTATTTTTTACAATTCATTAGTTAAACTCTTTATTTTTTTTGCTCTCTATATTTCTATGCTATGGAAATGCCTTTCAATTTTTTTTAAAAAAATAGCTTTTCTCTTGTTCTACAATTTTTTACCTTTTTATTTAAATCCAATTTTTTCCCATTTTTTAAAAAAATCTTATACTTTTGGTTTGCCGATTTTTTCCCCAAAAGATTTTTGTTGTTATGCTATGGACATTAAGTTCAAATTATTTCATACAAGTACATCATTTATGTTTTTGTCAATTTCAAATAAAGTTTGAAGTTCTATCAACCAATAGATACCAAAACTCAAAATTCTGTATATTTCAACTTCATTGCTATTTTTGACTTTTAATCTCTATAGTAAAAACATTTTAAATAACCATATCTTTTTAAATTTATATCTAATTGTTTAAAGTTCCCTTAATTTTTACTATTTTCATATAACTAGTTAAGATAACTAATCTATTA
>VDFB02020057.1:0-13897 GCA_007258455.2 Sequoia sempervirens | reverse complement strand
GGAAATAGGGAGCCAACACGGGCTCCCAAAGAGCAAGAAAAAACTAGTAACCAAGGCTAGCTAAAGGTGAAACCAAGCCGAAGAAACTTGGGAGGATACAGACCCAAGCCCTTGCTTGCACCAAACAAAGAGGACACTGTCAGAAGCCATGCCTTGAACTATCTAGAAATACCCACATGAGATAACAAAAATCGAGGACCAAGATCCACAAGAAAATAGAAGAGCTTCAGTGAAATGAAACTGCAACCACCCAACACAACTCTAGCTTGCAAATCAGGAAAGACAAACACCACTACTACCCGGCCATCTCCACCTGAGTCATTGTCCTCACCATCACCTTCTTCACCATTAGATGAATCCAAACTGCAGTTGCTGCCAAGCTTCCCACCCATTGTTACTACATATGTCAAGGAAATGTTGAAGACGTTTAGAATGGAGGATTCTAAATCATTATGTACTCGTATGGTTACTAGTTGCAAGCTGAGAAAAATTATTCAACAAGAACATGTTTAGGAATCTACATTAGGTATAGATTTTTTTGCCATAAATATTTTTGTCACTTTTTTCTTTATTGAAGTCCTAATATAATTGATCCCTTTTCTATAAGTATATATCTTGTAGATGTAGATAATGGAGGTACCACTAAATTATTACACTAAATGTATGTGTTAGCATCATGGAGAATAAGAGTTCCAACTTGAAATTCCTTTTCAAACACTGTGGATCCAAAAGCCATTTTGTATACATCACCATTAAAGACTACCAATACACATGCATCATTTATCTTGCTAAAAGATAATAGTTTTCATACCAAACCTAGGATGTACAAAACTCTTGAAATTCCTTCATTCCTCCCATCAAAGAATATAATCTCCACTTGACCATCCCAACAATACTCAAAAAATATTTTTCAATAAAATAGACCTTTCCACCATCAAACTTCTCATCAAGTCCTATGGAGATTCATGTGGAAAGAGGTTCTAGAGTTAATCATCCATGCATCCTCACTTGCATGTGTGGTAAGGGATTAAAAAATGCATCTGATTCATATTGAGAAGCTCTAGAATATAAATCATCATTTGATTCACAATTTCTTCTCATTGGAGTCTTTGATATGACAAATTTTAACACATTTCCAACATGTTACCATGGATTTACAAGGAGACTTATATCTACCCTTGTCCTTTTTTTTCTCCTTCTTTGCTTTTTCCTTTGACCATATGTGAGAAACTAGTGCTTCCTTGGCTAATTTAGAAGTCCTCTACCTCATCTCCTCTGAGAGAATAGAAGATGCCATCTCATCATGAACAAAAAAATTCAACTAGTACTTTGAATGGTCATTATTAGATTGTCCCATGATTTTGATAAAGAACATAATGGGACCATGCATCAATATCCTTCCTCTTTCTAGTGCAGGATTTAGTATTTTCAATGTGTTGTTTGCTACTTGTGACGATGATGATATTGTTTTGATTTGGTTAGTTAGACATTAGATGATGTTATTGTTTCATTAGGGACATGATTATTTCATTTGACATTGTGGTTGGTTAGATGTTAGTTCATTTTCAGAATTATATTATGATGCAGTGATTTATTTAGATATGTTATGAGATGAATTGTTAGTTTAAAAATGTTATTTTATCAGATAGATTATAATTGTTAGAATAGGTGTGATGAAGGACAATATGGCATCACTCCTTCGCGAGTGCCCTGTTATGTTGCAATTCCTTCTCACAATGCAATGCTTTGATTTAATGCTTTGACTTTATATATATATGTATGCACATGTACACGACTTCATTTGTATGCAGGATTGCAGGTACAAGTCTCGATTCCACCTGCTTCGGTAGGACAGGGCGAGCACCAATAACCCAACGGTTAAATGTTGATACAGAGGTGACGATGAAGTCCTCCCGCCCCATGATGTCAGGTCGTCTCGTTGATTGGTATTGTACATTTCTGTAATTGTCGTCATTGTGGTTTGTGTTGTGTATGTCATATTTTATTAATGTGAGTATTTAATAGGTTGTGATTTAGTTAATTGAATGTGGATAATAATTGTCTTGTTTAATGTTGATTTATTTGTATGAAAATATTTAAATGTTTGCTTAATTTTTTATAAAGTCATGCTTTGATTAAATGATAATTAAATATTAAATGTGTCTTAATTATTTTAATCAATTATTTGGTGGAGGATAATTATTAGAATAATTTATTTAAATTAAATAAGTAATGTGATGTGTAAGTAAAGTTGCAAAAATAGAAATTAAAACAATAAAACAAATAAAAGACTAAAAAAGATTGTGAGAACAAATAGGAATACAAATCTAATTAAAAAGCTTGCTTTTAAAGAATGATTTTCTTTTATTTTTGATTTTTTTAGAGTTTTTGAGAAGAGAGGGATATTATCTTTTATTTAATTAAGAATTTTTGGTAGCTTGGGACACACGTAAGATTAGTGATACAAAAGTTACACAAGTCTTGGGTTATGCATTTTTGGAATTTTATGCTATAATTTGGAGGAGAGTTCTAGTACAGGACTGGAAATCTGTTACTGGGTTGCTTTGGGGAAGTTTTCTAAACAGAGAATCAGTTCGAGTTCGAGCACGAAATTATGTAGAGGAGATTTGGAAGCACGAACAGGGAGCTCTTCGAAGTCATCGGGATCAAACGGGCATCATCAAAATTCTGAATAAGCGCTGGACACCAGGTTCCCCTCGTATTTCCCTTCTCAATCTATCTCTTTCATCTTTCTGTTTCAGAGAAAAATAGAATTAATTAAAAATGATTTGTGTGAGAAAAGAAAACTTTTGATTAAATAGTCGATTAATAGAGAAAATTAAACTGTCTTTTTGCCAATGTTCTGTGTCTTTATGTTATTTTTTCTACGTTTCAACTGTAAATGGAATCTATCTTTGAATTCTAGGAAAAATTATTCTAAGTTCTTTGTAATAAAATATTATTTTTAAATATATATATATATATATTTCTTTTTATTGCTATAATATATTGTTGTATATGCATATATCTTCCTTCTAATGAAAAGAGTTATGAATATATGCTCACATATGTATATACACCCTTTTTAAATATATATTATTACTATATTTTAAATCTTGTCCTATCGTGTGTGTATATATATATATACCAACGTATATATACACACATATATATATATATATATATATATATATATATACATGCTTGTTCTTTTATCATATTTCTTTGGTCAAAAATTTCTGAAGGGCGCTATACTGTACCCTTTTTTTTTAGGGAAATTATTTATAAATAAAAAAATAAAATAAAAAAAATCAAGATATGCTGAAAAGTGCTCTAGGCCGCACCCCTTCAGTTGTGTGGCACGCCTCTCACGTTAGGCCCCAAGGATTCCGCCACGGCAAATTAAAAGCATCTGCTCTGCATGCACGTGAGTATCCTTTTAAAAATAAATTCTTTGAAATTTCTTTAATTTTATTTTTTAAAGTTTTAATTTGTTAAAATACGTGATTAAATCTTATTTATATTCATTTTAGTTTGGAATGTATATTTAGTTTATTAAATATTACAAGTATAATTTATTTTATTTAAAATTGAAAATTATAATTATTTATTTAATATCATTTTATTGTTAAATGTAATTATAATTATTTAATTTAATATTGTTTTAGTTTTAAAGTGTAAATTTTGTGTTATATTTATAAAAGTTAATTATTGTTATATGGGGTAATATTTTATCGGTTGAACAGATAATTTAACTGGAATTTGCTTTGATTTGTCGTTATGGAATTATATTGAGAAGACTGCATTTCGTTTATTTGGTGATTGGAAACTGATAGTCTTTTGTGGGTGATTTGAATGTTGGTCTTGTGGTAATTATATAATAGTTGAGGTGCTTATTCATGAGTTCATCTGTGATTGTTATCATGATTGTCAAGTATGATTTGTTAGTAAAAAGGGCAATGTAAATAAATGAAGATAGACAATCTCCTGAAACTTGTTTCCCTTATACTCTTTTTACCATTGATTCGTAAGTCCTTTGTATAGATAGGTACTTAGAACTCTTGTGAGTACGAATGAATTGATTGTTCGAGTGGTTTGGCTTTCAAAATTGTGAATGTGGGTTGTTAATGGCTACATGTTGTCATGTCTACTGAAATTGCTGAAGGTAATTTGTGTGCCAACTGTAAGGGTATCTTGAGAGGAGAAAATTGAGGTCTCCCTTAGATGCCCAGATGGTTGTTTCTAGATTTGGATTGGATTTGGAAACTTAATTTGATCTTGATTAACTGTGGTTGACTTGATGTTTTGTTGTGTTGATTGTTTGGGTTGATTTTTAAGTTGAGTGAGAATCGGTTGACTACTTTTGTTGCTTCGTTGCTTCCCTTGTTTGTGGATTGTTGTTCTTTTGGCTTCCAGAGGCTTGAGATTATTGTCAGTAGATGTTCCCTTTTTATGTACCCTTGATGTGGCAAGTGTTTTGATATCATGTTTTTAAAAGGGTTGTACATGAGTTGTTGAGACTTTCATTTTGTGGTTATAGCGAGATGGGTAATGCCTCGCATGGTTCTTGTTTTGGTATTATGTTCTTTATGTTATAGTTCAACCCTTGCCTAGTATTGATTATGTTAGGGGTCATAGGGAGAGTGGCTCTTCGTGGGCGCCGGCGCCTCGGATGGAGGAAGTGCCAGGGGAACCCACGTAAGAGTAGTTAAACAAGTGATAACCTAAAAATAGAATTTAGGGGGATGGGTAGTAAAACATACAAGATAATTAAAAACTGGATTCCTCGTCTATGCATTAGGGCTACCGTAGACTAGTGATAGACTGAGTAGGCCGTGGTCGGCAAAGTCGTAGTCTCGTCTTCATGAGAGACTATTGGCTCCGCATTAGCTACCCTATGGTGCCGGTGCCTCAGTTAGGAGGAAGGGCCAGGGGATCCATAGATGGGTGCCGGCGCCTCAGTTGGAGGAAGTGCTAGGGGATCCCATGAGAGCTATGCGATGACACTCTCCACTAGACGTCCTTGTTCTTTCATGGCGCTGCCCCTCCGATATTGTTATATTTATGTTGTTTCGGGTTTTAGGGCTAGGGGATCCATAGATGGGTGACGGCACCTCAGTTGGAGGAAGAGCCAGGGGATCCCATGAGAGCTATGTGATGACCCTCCCCACTTGACACCTACTTGTACTTGTTCTTGTTGCTTATGGAATGGTGTATTGAATGGTTGATTTAGAGTTATTATGGATTCGTGTTCTTTTTATTGGTTCGGATTTATTTGGAAATGCATTTTGGGTGTTGGTTCATTCTTCTAGATATTGTATCTTTATGATGTCTTTGATTTCTTGTGAATTTGTCTCATGATTGTTAATTGGTGTGCTTCATGTTATTGTGATGAGTTTCTTAAGTTTCAACTTGTTATGTGATTTGTGAACGTTGTTGGTTGTTCATTGTATACTTTGAGTTGTACTTGTTTAGTATCATGTTGTTGTTGAGTCGGTTTGACATTCATGGTCGGGTTCACTTCCTCGTCACCTCTGAGCATGGGGGGTGAGTTACTTGTAATTCACATGGTTGGGTGGAACGTGCTTCCGCACCCGTTGGGTTCCCCATCAGCGACCTGTCTTCTCAGCATTTACAGTCAGAGTTGTACCAGCATTCACCTTGTATTTCATATTCCTCTATTCTTGTATCAATCCCCATGTTGGGAAGCTCAGTGTAATTCAATTATCAAGAGATTGTAATGTAACAGTAAAACGATGATGTAATAGTTAGGCTCGTTTGTATCTCTAGTAAGAGATTTATCATGGATGTATTATGTGATGTATAGTGTTCTCGCATCACGGATTATTGGATGTATCATTGTTTATGGTTATTATAATTTAAATGGTTATGTTATAATCTTTATCTTTATTTCTGTTTAGTTGTTGCGATGTAATCTCGCGTGCCCCAGAGAACCAAGTGTGTTAATGCTATGTGATATGCTATGTGTTTATGGTTTAATGTTATTGCATGTTTAATTTAGTTGTTTTAAAAAAAAAAATTATTTGCATTATGTGTGTTCTCCGGGTTTGCACGACTCAAGCATGTGGACCATGCATCAATATCCTTCCTCCATATTTACATTGACATATTTTAATTGGCTTATAATAGTCTTAAATAAATTCAAGTGCTCAACAACTAAATCTCCATACCCATCCTCAAATAATACAACTTGTTTGTAGAATTTAATATTTTTCATCAATTATTTGGCCTAGTACAACTTCCTAATTTTTCCTAGTGTGCTTTGGTAGAGGATTCTCTTGCAACATTTAGGAGTACTAAATCTACCAAACAAATCCAAATAAGCGTTTGGGCTTTCTAATATAATTAACATCCTAATGTTCATCCTTCATATCTAATGATTTAGTTTCAACTATAATTTCTCATAGAACTCTATCTATAAATAAATCCTCCATTTTGAGATTCTATAGGTCAAATTTGGTACCAGTATATTGATTCATCTCAATCCATGATACACTTGCTAATTTATTAAAAATAAAGTATCTTTTGCACATGGCTTCCACTCAAACCATTATTAGTTCAAAAAAATATTTTTCAAACCTCTTAGGTAATAAAGTTGATCAAGCTCTGATTTGAAATGAAAGGAAGTCAAAGGATAATTGAATAGGAGAGATGTGCATGCAAGATCTATTAGTTTAAAAAAATAATGCAAAAACATTCACCAAAATGACACAATATTTATTGTAAGAAAATCCTTTTGGGAAAAACCCATCATCCAAAACATGAATAATGTATTTATAGTACTTTAAATCTAGTTACAATACATCAAAAAATTGAAGCCTTCACAAGAGAAAATAAATACAAGTTTGAAGAAATTATGGTAGCATAACCTAATGCAAAATCATATAATCATGAAATTCATACATCTCCAAACTACAAATATATATATATATATAAGAAAAAATCAAAACTATAAACCACCAATGGTTTCTAAAATAATGAGAGAAAATTATGGGCAAAAGTGGTGCCAAATTTTCCATGCAAATAACAATCTCAAATTAAGAAGAGAAAATTTAGAGATTTTTTTTTTCAATTAAAGCACTCTTCTTGTGATCTTATCTACCTTTGTTGTAACATGCACACACAAACTTGATGAAAGGTTGATTTATCTAATACAACACCTATATTCACACATGAAGACTCATTCTTTATTTGAGAATAACGATTGATTACATACCAAAATTAGAAAACAAAAATAGAGGATCAAATCCTCAATAGGGTGCAACACATTACAATTTCATTCCCTAGATTCTAGTCCTCCTTTTCATGCTCATTCTAATCTAATAACTCTTATCCACCTTACAGGTTGTCAAAGTTGCAATTAACAACTTTAATGATAACTAAATGATAATTACAAATTACCAAATTAAAACTACATATGATAATGAAATACAATTAAATAATTAAATACAAATATTAGAAAAAGTAAGGTACAGACATCTTTTTATCTAAACCAAGGTTAAAGTCTCATAAAGGTGCAATAATAAAGAAATGAGGTTGAGATCCGTCCCTATTCAATTTTGATGGAATACATACCCCTCAATCCTTGACTCTAAGCTAAAGAGATATCAATTCAAACTTATTCGTTTATATCAAATAGAAAAAATAATTTAAAATTGACATAAAGTTCTCCATCCCCAAAAATATCACTTCTTTTCTTTTAAAAAATACCATCTATTCAAAAAATAATAATATAAAATGTCACATAAATTGACATAAAATACTCTAATAGAAAGTAGTAGTCCAACACATGTTTAGAAGAGCCCAAGAAGCATCCTCATGTATGGAAACACGTGCACCAATATTTACAAGACTATACATTTGTACGCCTGCTAGAACACCATGAACTTCCAAAAATGATTACTTTTTAAGCATGCCAACTTTTAATGACCATGGCATGGATTGATGCTCATACTATACGTCCATGTTATGTACATATTTAGCAAAGGAAATTTCTTATAACTTATCTCACACATTAAATATTTGTCATGTAGATGGTAAAAGGTTTCCATATTTTGTCATTGCATATATCTTACATTAACCCTCCATCTTTTTAAATGGAAAAATTATTTTGTAATAATGGTAAAAAGGAATATATAGAGGGAATAACACATATATAGAGATTAGTGTTTAGTGATATTTACATTCATTGGTTTCTTATTATTTTTACTTTTACTATTAAGTTTTAAGATAATCTTGGGAATTTAATTTTTATATAGATATTTTATAATGTTCATTAGTAACATCAATTTTTTTCTTGTTTCATTTAGTGTTAAGTAAATATATATTATATGTAACAAAGATCTATTTTTATAAGAATAAGATCATAAAAATTTACTAACATGATTTCAATATGAGAGTTTTTGTGTCTCTTCTTTTTTCGCTCCAATTTTATATTTTTATTTACAATTCTATCTCAAATAAAATTCATTCTCTTCTAATTCCAAAGTACACTCATCAAAGTATAACTAAATTAATACAAATAACTCATCTAATTATTATTTCCACTAAAAGAGGGGTAAAATTAAATTCAAAAAGAGCAATACAAAGCAAGGGCATTACACATCCCTATCAATCTCCAAAAATTGGTCCAACTTTTGTAACAAATCTGGGGGTAACTGACCCCTTTCCACAATATTTCAATCTTGCAAATGATCAAAAGCCCATTTAGCCAAAACAATCTACAACCCCATTCCATTCATGCAAACATATGACAAAAAGACATAGAATCCAAGGAAGCACATAGAGTAAGAATATGTTTTATAATAACAACCAAATGCCAAGGCACATAATTATTATTTGAATCATTATAATATATCTCATTTTATTTCATATTTATTTTAGCATTATCGATAATAATCATACCGGTGATTGTTTTTACTCTCTTCAAGTTTAAATCATCTTGAAAACATGTATTTCACATGAAAGAAACCTATTTTGTTGTTAATACTTTGTTTGCTACTACACATTGTATAACTACCTATGGTACTAATGTAACACACTATTATTCTCTAGATAGAATTATGTGTGCTCATGTCCCATGCATTTTAAGTATTTTTTCCCTTCTAAATAATCACTTTATTTGTGAAACCTTAACCTTGGTGCATTTCCAATCATCAATTTGGATTATGCATGCTTCTTTAAAATGACTTTCCAAAACACAAAGGTTATAACCACTTCATTCATCTCCTTCCATCCTCTAGCACCTAGAAATACATTCTTCTTTATTCAGGTATGACATCCAACATTGTTGCATACACCACCTCCATTTTGTAGTTCCCTACACTAACATCATAGAATCACACACAATTTTTTTTTTTGGTAACTCAGGGGGTATCCTCGCGGCCCAGTCTAGTGCACAACCCACCTTACCTTGGTCTTACTTATTGCCAAGTTAGGATTCAGGAAGGGGCTAGCTAGGGGAAGACTAGTCCCCCTGAGGATGTATGCAATCGCTTGTAAGCGACATGCATTAGGTGATTTCGAGCCTCAAAGTCAAACCCAAGACCTTGGGGAGCAAACCCAAAACTCAAGCCAACTATGCTACCTTGGAGGCTAACACACCACAATCTTTCAACTACCTTATGTTTAAACATGTGACTAAGGGTCTAACAAAGGAAACTCCTAAATGTATCTTAGGAAAAACATTTTTTCCTTATTTTTGATAGGTCTAACAACATTAAAAAAATATAGATTGATATGTACATGCATTTATTTATGAAAAGTACTTAGAACATAACTTGTTCCATGAGACACCATCTTAAGTAGAAAATAAAAGACATTAATACACATTCCAAAATACTATTGATAAATACTTAAAACTTAAAACTTAAAATACATTTTTAATTGTTTAGAATCTCCTCATGTCAATTTTCAATAATCTTCAATTATTACAAATATCATCCAACACATTTTCTTCAATCTTAATTTATTTTTTCTTGATTTTAAAACAACTCTTATTCATTTCATTTGCTTTATTTTAAAATTTAAAAAATAAATAATATTTTTATTTTAATAAAATAAAATTTAGCAAATATATAAATATTAATAATTAAATCCTTAACCATATACAATTAATTTATATAAAATAGAATTGAAAATTAATATTGCAAGGTATTGGTTTGTACATGAATGGGCCCATGAGGCATTGAAAATCCATTCCATCTCATAAAAATGGATGTACCCTACTACCAACACAAAGAAAGTGACTATGTTTTTTGTTTTGTTTTTGAAGAAATCAACTCCAGCCTTTATTTTCTCTTGGAAACAAAATTGAAAACATAGTACATTGTACCACTTCCCCTTTATTTATGATGTTTAGAATATTTAGTATGTATCTATGGTGGTCATATGTTTAGAATTTTATTAAAAAATATTATTGGTATTTTGAGTTAGCTGTGGTTATAAATATAGATAGTTTAAATATTCAACAAGAAACAAAGTTTATAAATTCAATGGTTTCAAGAAATTTCAATCTTGATAACAATATCACCACCACCAAATTTAAATTATTATACGACTCTTAATTATATTTAATGAAATATTTTTAATTGATTTAATTTTACTTGTTTTAATTGTTTGATATGAATATAGAAATAATGTGATTTTCATTATAATAATGATTTATTATTATTATTATTATTATTTATTAAATATAACAGCTCAATTTTTCATATGTTCATAAAGTTTATTATTAATATTAGTTTATTGAACATTTATTTGATAAAGCATTTTTAGTTGAGTTAATTTCATGCCTATCATTCAAGTCTTAAGAAATATTGTATAGATAATGAGATTGATAATTATATTATAATATTTTTTATAATTAAATGTTCTAAATTTTATAATATTATATTTATAAAAATATTTAATATATCTTTTTCTTATAAATAATATAAATTTTTACTTTAATATTATTTGGGTTAAGAAACTTAGAATTGTAAAGAATATAGTGAGACATGTTATATTTTATACTATTATTTTATTTTTCAAGTTAATTTTATGTTAGAGGTGGGTGTGTAGAGCTCTAGGGAATATGAATGGTCTTCTGCCATTTTTGCTTCCTAGAGCTTTGTGATTGTTGCTTCGAGCTCAAATTGGTGTTCTTCATCATCTTTGAATCCTTTGTTCCTCTTCTTCCTTTTGAATTGCTTTGTAATTTGAGTTTTCTTGGTTTTTTTGCTATTTATTTGATCTGTTTAAGTGGTGTGTGTTTTTGAGTTTTAAATTTATCTCCTACCACTCTTGCCACCCTCAACTTAACTTATTGATTTAATTGTGCTTTGATTTAACCCTTGGTCTTTGCACTATAGAAGTGGTGAGTTTGCATTTATTATGATTGTACATCTTGTATCAGTTTATACCTCTCCTAAGCCATTTTGCTTATGGGAGATGAAGCCAACAAATGTAGGGAGATAGGTGGTACAAAGCAATTAAATGAGCCCCTATAGAATGTTAATGAGATAAATAATAAGGAAAATAGAAGTTTCAAGAAACACTCATACAAGGATGTGATGACAACTAACAAAGGTGTGAAAGTCTTCCCACCGTCTTTTGTGCTTGTTGCCAACCATGGAGAAGGTTAGCTGGTTGGGGACACTGATATGGGAGGAGACAAATTATTGGAGTCCAGGGAAAATGGAGTGGGAGATGGAAGCATCATCGAAGATGGAAATGAGGGAAAAGGAAACAAGGTAGGATGCCTTCTGAAGCCAAGGTCCTCTCCATCTCTCTGAATGATGGCATGCTTAAAGCTTTAAAAGAAGAGGAAACAAGGTGAAGGAGCATTGTTGTTTTTTTCTTTCTATTTAGATGTCAAGTTGATTCCTTTTCATAAATTATTTGATGAATGGATTGCCTCTGTATGGGGAAAAAAGACGTGTATTCATGTTTCATTCTTCAAGATGATTCAGAAAGGGTTATTTGTGGTTTTCATTAGAAATCATGGAATCCAAGAAATAATGATTAAGAAAGAATATTGGAATGTTGGACAGTCAATGTTTAGAGGTTTTCCATGGTCTCCGAAGGATAACCTTGAAGAGGTTGTTACTAGGTCTGCTCCTAATTATCTTGAAAAAAAGAATGTCCCTTCGAAACTATAGAAGTTCATCTCCAATATCTTAAAACTAGTTGGTAATGTCATGCAAGTTGAAGAGTTGAGGGTTACTCTCCCCCATCTAAATGTTAGGGTTTTGGTCTCTTTGTCCCCTGAGATGAAGGTCCCTAACCTAATTTCAATGCAAATTGACGATAAATCAATCAAGTTTGAAATTGAGCTACTTGGCTCCCTGAACTCATGTATCTATTGTAAAAGAAATGAGAATCTTAGAAAGGATTTCCCCTTGGATAAGGTTAACCCAAAAGGGGATTTAAAACCAACTAAGAATAAAAAGGAAATTGAAACCCCACAAGATGGTGGGAAAAAGTTGGTAGAAGAAATGGAAACTTCATCTTTTAGACCAAGGTGACACTATGTCCCCCCAGAACTATAAGAATGGAATTTTTCTTCTCCAGATACTAATAAATTGAAACTTTCTCTTGAGGATCCTCTATTTTAAGGTGAGTTGGAGGTAGTCTATGCTAAGCCCATGTTTCCCCCAGTTCTTTCTTAAAAGCATCACCTAAATAGAAAAATTTCCCCCCCAAGGGATCTTTGACTGAACAACCCTCGGTCGTAGACTTTATTCTGGAAAAAACAAAAAAGTTAAGACAAGTTTTGAAATAGTATAGTTATGGGGTAGGTAAAGGCAGTATAGCCATCAATCCTAACCTCATTCTTGACAATAACCCTCAAGTTTGTGGGGGATCAAAGAAAAATGCTCAACAAATTTGTTTTGATTCTATTAAGGCTAAAGGTAACAAGATTATACAAATTATGGATCTCTCTAATGTGGATGCAATAATGGAACCCAATGTTAAAAAATATATCCTCAATCTTGAAGATGGCGCATTTGGTAAGGAAGTGGTTGTATCATGCTGCAATGCCCTTTGTGGTGGTCTAGAGGATGATGACCTTCCCCCCCTCAAAAGTCCTCAGAACTGCAAAACCCCAGAGAACACACACATAATGCGAATAATTTTTTTTTTTAAAATAATAAAAGTAACATGTAACAACATTAAACCAAAATCACATAGCATAACACATAACATTAATACACTTGGTTCTCTGGGGCACGCGAGGTTACATTGCAACCACAAAACAAAATAAAGATAATGAAAACAACTTAACCATTTAATTTATGAAAACCATATACAATGATACCACTAATAGCCATGATGCGAGTATGATAACATCGCATAATTACATCCATGATAAACCTTTTAACAAGATCCAAATCAAACCTAACTATTACATCATTGAAATAATATTACATTACAATTTTCTTTGATACATGAATTACATTGAATTTCCCAACATGGGGATTGATACAAGAATAATGAATATGAAGCACAACTGATCACTGGAACATCTGCACTGTGGAAAGCTGAGAATACAAGACATTGATGGGGAACCCAACGAGTGCAGAGCACGTTCCACCCAACCATGTGAATTACAAGTAACTCACCCCCTGTGCTCAGAGGTGACGAGGAAGTGAACCCGACCATGAATGTCCAACCGACTCAACAATATGATATAAAGCAAGTACAACTCAAAGCTTACAATGAACAACCATCAAATTTCACAAATCACATGACAAGATTAAGCCAAGAACTCATCATGATAACATGAAGTACTATCACTTAAAAATCAAGAATCAATTCACAAGAATTCAAAGAAACATCATAAAGAGATAACATCCAGAGGCAACAACACAAAGCACAAGGGTGTCAAGTGGAG
>VDFB02020055.1:0-33971 GCA_007258455.2 Sequoia sempervirens | reverse complement strand
GACAAATCTAAAGGCTATTATCCATTTTTGGTTAGGTATGAACAAATGAGAGATGAGCAACAATCTCAATTTTCAGGATACACTCCATTAAGTTATGCGTCAGAAAGTGAATTTTAGGGATACTCTCCACTCTACTATCTGAATAGTTACTCCATGTAATCAAAAGGATATTAAGAAATGAATAAAATCATTTTTTTATCATAAGTGTGTGCTTAATCTTATGTGGAATTCTTTATGTGCATTTGAATACCATTTTAATGTTTTTCATAAGATAGTGATAACATGATTAAATCTAACATGGATAAATATTTAGGTAAAATATGGTTCTAGTGAAGATAGTGAGGACACGAACCAATCCTAGTGGAAGCCAAGAAGTTGGGCAAGGAACAGTAGGGGTTGAAGCTAGATTGGACCAAATATTGGTAAGGTTGGAAAACCTTGAGAAAGAAAGGGTAAAAGCTAGGGTGGAGAAGGAAGTTCCCAATAATGAAAATGAGGAAGAAAAATCTTCTCATAGTTGTAATCAAACTCATGATCATGAGAGGGAAAAATCACCTATGCCATCCGAGGAAAGAAATAAGAAGTGTATGGCTTCTGAACTTTCCAAAGATATGAAGAAAATTACCCCACCCAAGTTTGAGGGAAGCACCAACAAAGATGAAGCTGAGGCTTGGTTAATCCAAATGGAGAAGTATTTTGAGATTTGAAATTACACTGAGACCACCAAATTCGCATGGGGAGCATACCAGTTAGCAAGAGAAGCCTCTAACTGGTGGATGAATAAAAAGATGGAACTCAATATTAACTCATGGAAAGTGACATGGGGAGAGTTTGTTGAGATTTTCCACAAGAGATGGTTGCCCTAACTCTACTATGACCAAAAACTCACAAATTTCTAGAGTTTGAGACAAGGTAATATGATGATCAATGAGTATTGGGAGAAGTTTAGTCATCTGCCTTGTTATGTTCCTATGTACCAAAAAGATGAATGCTTTGCATAAGAAATTTCATCATGGGACTTAACTGTCAGATCGGAGGAGAGGCAGATAACCATCAGGAAAGCAAATACTATAAGAAGGTTGTAGAATTTCTTGACAAGCTAACTCCAAAGGTGGAAGTTATGAAAAATGTACCCAAGCAAGGGGAAAAGGGATCCCACAGTGGTGGAAAAGAGTCAAGAAGGGAGCATAAGAGGAATGATTCTAGTGATGGTAATACCAACAATACTAGTGGAAATGCCAAAAAATATGGAGAACCCGCAAGGAAGAGAGGACAGGCTACTGGATGTTTTACATGTGGAGGAGACCACTATGCTAATCAATGTCTTAATAAAGCTTCCAGGTCATGATCTTATGGTAACCCACTACCTACCCAACAAGCGATGTTCCAACAAAAGATTCATGCAATTGTGGATGATCACTAGGTAGAGTATCAAGTGACTCCAATTGAAACTCTAGGTATTTTGTTTGGCTTACCCATTTATGTTCTTATTGAGATTGGTGCAACTGAGAATTTCATTTCACCTAGATTAGTTAAGCATTTATCTAGAAAGGTTGGGCACATGGAAACATCTTGGGATGTAGAGTATGCAAACCAGACAAGAGAAAAGGTGGAACAATGTTTGTTTGAGGCTAAGATAGAGCTACCTTGTTTTTCTATAGAAGTAAACCTATATGCCACACCTTTAGGATCCTATGATGTTATCGTAGGTATGAATTGGATATGTAGACATAGGGCTAAGCTAGATTGCCATGCAAAAATTGTAGAATGCCTAGATGATCTTGGTAATCGAGTGAAGTTTCAAGGGATACCTAGAGAGGTCAAGATTCGAAAAATCTCGACAATGCAACTATTAAGAGCTAAGAAGAAAGGGTGCAAACACTTTTCCATCAAGATAGAAGAACTTGAAGAGAATCTTGATAACTTGGAATCACAAAGCTTACAAGAGCTGGAAGATGGTGAAATGGATGAAACGAGAATGTCGAATATGGAGAGATACTCTATATTGAGAGAGTTTTCAGATGTGTTTCCAGATGAGTTACTTGGGTTGCCATCGAAGAGGATATTTGATTTCTCTATAGATATAGTACTAGGGTTTGAACCTATTTCCAAGGTGTCATATAGGATGAAAACAACTAAGCTAATGGAGTTTAAGGCATAGTTGGATGAACTGTTGTCTAAGGGGTTGATAAGACCAAGTGTTTCACCTTGGGGAGCGTAGTCATCTTTGTGAAAAAGAAGGATGGTACATTGCATTTGTGCATCGATTATCGTATGCTTAACAAAGTGAACCATCAAATTTTGGGTGTGGATCTATGTGCTTCTCTTGCACTCTTAGGGTTTTTCACCTAAAAGGAGAGAGATAGAACCCAAAAATTTAGGTGGTTCACTCAAATAAAGGAATGTATGATGTAATTATGACTAAATTCAATAATCTAAATTCAACTAATTGATAAAATTGATTTTTTATGAATGCAAAACTAATGAAATATGCAATGTTTGAAAACACAATGTGATATGTAGAAAATGAACTAAAAACATAAACTAATGCAGATAGAACTGAATGAGACTAAATAGAGTGCACCTGGAAGTTGAATGTTGATCTTGGAAGGTTTTGGAAACTGGAAGAAATTAGTGTTGATCACCAATGGGACTCATTCGCTATTGATGACGAATCAATCCTCCTATTAGTAAAAAGACCTGAAACTGCTTTCCGACTATCAGGAACTAGATTTTGAAAAAATCAACTTTTCCAGCCTATAGGTGGGACTCATTCGCCATTGATGGCGAATAAATCCTCCTCCAAAATTCTACAAAATCAAGAGTCAAGCCTGTGGGTCCAGATCTGCACTTGTCTTCTTGTTGGGTTGACATCTAGTCAAATTTGTAGAAAATAGATTGTATGATGTCTCCAAGCTTGAATTAGGGTTTGGTTGACTTGAAACACTTCGATGACTTGTTGACCACTTTCCAACACCTATTTGATTGATAAATATGCATACAAATTCTGCAAACACACATGCAAAAGGGGAAAAATGGTTAAGGGTTAGAGTATAGGGATTTGCCTTGGTCAAATCCCACTTTGGAAATCAAACCCTTGATAAAGAAATGAAATGAAGTAAGCAAGGAATGATGAATAAAAATCATGCAAGTGTCCTAGACTCACCAAAACCTTGTTGTAGAAGTTTGAAGATATGTCAATGGCTTCTCCAAGATGCTTAATAGATGCTTGATTGAATAATGCTTTGAATGCAAGAATGTTAATTGATGGTGTATGAGTGAATGAGATGAATGGGGGTTAAAATGGATGGAAAAACACTTATCTATACACACTTATGCCCTAATTACCCAATAATACAACATAATAGGCTGACATAAGGTCTTTTTGAATAAAAACCTGAAAGAAATTTTGAATTATTTTGAATTTGGAGCCAAGAGGGACTCATTCACCACCCATGGAAAATGGGTCCCACTCTAGGCTTGTAAGTGGTTGTCGGGAATTAAGTTGCATTTAATGTTGTTTGTCAGGTTTACATTCAAAAATACACTTAATTAAGTCTTATGAGTGCATAAAGGGGCCAAATAAAGCATAAGAAAGGTGTAAATAGTGATAACAAGCCTAGAAAAGCATGAAAGCTTGTTATAAGACTTTACAATGCTTTAAAATAGGACTTGATAAGTGATAAAAGGGTGATTTTTAGGTGAATTATAATGAGGAGAGTCTAGAAAAGTGTAGAAATGTGTTACAACACTTTGCAACATCTTCAAAATACATCATAATTTGAATATTTAGGACCTAATGTGAATGCAGAAGTTACATTGCAACATTATTAAATCAAAGCAAAATAAGCCAAGCATCATGAGAGAAAGACCTAAAAGACCATGAAAATGCCAATGATCCATTTTTCTATGGTACATTTAAACAAAGCTATGGTGAAGAATAAGTATTCGTCGTCACACATAGACAATCTTTTTGATCAAATGAGGGGAGCTGTCATATTCTCTAAAATAGAGATATGAGATTTGGATATCACCAGTTGAGAATTAGGGATGAAGATATCTGTAAGACTACATTTAGAACTAGATATGGACACTATGAGTTTATAGTTTTACCTTTTGGTTTAACGAATGCACCTGCCACATTTATGAACCTGATGAATAGTGTATTTAGGGATTGTCTAAATAAGTTTGTCATAGTTTTTCTAGATGACATACTGATTTATTCTAAGGAAGAGGAAGATCATTGCAAACATTTGGAGATAGTCCTACAACGCTTAAGAGAACATAAGTTGTATGGTAAACTCTCTAAGTGTACCTTCTTCCAAAGAAGAGTGTATTATATAGGGCATGTAATCTCGATAGATGTAATCTCTATAGATCTAGCTAAGATCAAAGTGGTGCTTGAATGACCAGTACCCAAGAATGTGTCTAAAGTAAGAAGTTTCATGGGTCTGGATGGGTATTATAGAAATTTTATTGCAAACTTCTCCAAGATCGCCTTTTCGATTACTTCTTTACATAAGAAAGGGAAGAAATTTGAGTGGACTGAGAAGTGTCAAGTAGCCTTTGATGTAATCAAAGAGAAGTTAACTACTACATTGATCTTGAAAGTACCAGATCCTGAGGGTAACTTTACTATTATCACAGATGCATTCGGGGAAGGCTTAGGGGGTGTGTTAATGCAAGATGGGAAATTAATTGCTTATGAATCAAGGAAGCTAAAAGCTTACGAGCGAAATTATGCATCATATGATTTGGAGTTAGCAGTTGTGGTTCACACATTGCAAATGTGGAGGCATTACTTGTTAGGGAACCCCTTTGAGATGAGAACTAATCATAATGGGTGAAAGTTCCTTTTCACTCAACCTAATCTGAATGCTAGACAAAGAATATGGTTAGAGTTAATAGCTAATTATGACTTCAGTATCAATTATATAAAAGGGAAAGAAAATTGGGTTACCAATGCCTTGAGTCGAAGACATCAAATTGCTTCAATAGTAATGATTCAAACTAATTTTAAAGGGAAAGTGTTGTAGAAATGCGAGGATGAGTATTACTTGCAAGTCAAGCAAGCACTCACTAGCAATCTGCAAGATTCTAGGTATGAAGGTTTTCATTTTGAACCTAATGGATTACTTAGATACAAAGGGAGAATGTATGTACCTGATGTAGGTGAGTTAATAAATATGGTATGGAAAGAAGTACATGAAGCACCATACCCTGGACACCTTGGAGTGACAAATGATGGTAGATGTGAAGCTGTTATATTTTTGGAAGGGAATGAAAGGAGATGCTGCTAGATTTGTGGCTAGGTGTCTTAAATGTCAAAGGGTGAAAATGGAGCATCATCATCCTGCAGGTTTGTTATAGCCACATGATATACCAGAGAGGAAATGGCAAGTCATAAGTATGGACTTTGTGCAAGGATTGCCAATGTCAAGAAATAAGCACAATGCCATCCTTGTGGTTGTAGATAAGCTTACCAAAGTAGCACATTTCATACCTAGAAATATAATTGATGAAGCACCTATCATAACAAGGAAATTTGTGCAAGAAGTGTTTAGGTTGCATGGGATTCCTGAGAAGATTATCTTGGATAAGGATGCATGGGTCACTTCTAGGTTTTGACAAACCTTGTTTTCTGCACAAGGGACTCAACTGGATATTAGCTCAACATACCATCTAGAAACAGGTGGAAAAACTGAAAGAGTGAATCAATTATTAGAAGACCTACTTAGGATGTATTGCATGGATTAGCAGTACAAGTGGGAAGACTACTTGCCTTTAATAGAGTTTTCCTATAACAATTATTCACCATTCTGCGATAAAGATGGCTCCTTTCGAAGTATTATATGGTTGAAATTGTCAAACTCCCGGGTAAACCCACAAAAGTGGTTTACAATTCTAGTGAGGAAGGAAAAGTTGCAAAAAATGACCCCATGCAAAAAAAATTAGTTTTTGGGGATTTGAACGAACCCAAAGGGGGTTCAATAGAAACTCCCTTCGAGTGAACCCATTTAATGATGGGGCTCACCATTCCTAGAAAAAATCCAAAAGTGAAGGCTTATGGAAAGGGGGTTCACTTGAACCCTGGTTCAAGCAAACTCCTTGGGGTTTGAGCGAACCCCCCTGGTTTGCTTGAATCCCCCTTTTCCCCCTTCTCCCCCTTAGGCACCAAAAAAGTCTAAAATTTTGCGCTTCAAAGCTTGGGTTGAGGATGAAAATAGAGGAGACTTCAAAGACCCAATTGGATGATGGTAATCCTCGAAACAACCTATCCAACGAATATAATTTTAATATGTTTTGGTTTTATTATGTATTTATTTTTTTAGTTTTATTAAACATAGGTTTTTCACCGAAAATCAAGCTCTCCATTATGCACATGTGGAAAAATAGCAGATTAACAATTTTTTTTTTGAAAAGTATGAGTGCACTAGATATTGAAGTCCTTGATCCAACAAAAAAAATAATTTCGATACATACAAAAAAAGTTACGCATTATATGGTCCACCTATGTCTGAGTTGTAATTGGTTTGACTTTGAAACTTGATTAAGGAAAAAATATTCAGTAAAACACTATGAAACCAATTGGAAGCACTAGATATCATAGTTACAAATCTAAATTCAAAAAAATTAGAATTTTATCCTTCATGGAAAAAAATTTATGCATTATATATGGTGAGCATCACTCCTTAAAAATGTTGTTTACTAAAAAAGACTAGTTTTCGAAGGAGATGGAAAAAGAAGTGCAATCTGATTCCAAAAAAATTGAAAAAAATATATTTAGAATCTATAGACAAAATGCCACAAATCATTAGTTTGCATCATCTTCAAATTCCTCACGATTTAGCCGCTATAGGTGCCCGAAAGTGAAGATTTAGTTAGAAAAAATTATTTGAGTGTCCAGTTTGGCCAAAAATTGTAAACTAGTATTGTGGGATCACCCTTAGACTATAAGTTGGGATAAACTTGAGGATAGAGTGAGTCTTGGGCCAAAAATGTTGGTAGAAATGGAAGAGCAAGTGAAAATTGTTAAGCAAAGGTTGGCTGAAGCTAACGACCAACAAAAAAGCTATGCTGATGCTAAAAGAGTGCCCCAAAATTTTACCGTAGGTGTCAAAGTGTTGTTGAGAGTGAAACCTCACAAGAGCTCCATTAAATTTGGGAAGTCTTCCAAGTTAGCCCCGCATTATGTAGGACCTTTTGATATTATTAAGGAAGTGAATCTAGTAGCTTATTGAATTGCATTACCACTAACTCTTGCTAGAATGCATAATGTCTTCCATGTGTCCTACCTCAAGAAGTATATACCAGGTGATGATCATGTGATTGATTGGAATTCTTTATAGGTACAAGACCTTGGAGTGCTAACACTCGAGCTCTTCAAGGTGCTCAAAACATGTAAGCTTCGCTTGTGTAACAGGGAAGCCTTACAATGCAAAGTCCAGTGGGACCAGTATGTAGAATACTTAGCCACTTGGGAGGACTATGTTGAGATTCGACAAAATTTTCCTCATGTTTTAGATGTATTTGAGAATAATTGTAAAACAATATGTTATTTGTTTTATTGTTTTATGTTGCTACATAAAATCACCGGGGACGATGATTCACATGGGGGAGTATGTTACACCCCAATTGTGTAATTACTATTACTATTACTATGTAGGGTAAATGTGAATTCTGGAGATGAATAAATTGTACTTGCACTTTTTATTAATGAATGTTATGTGAAGAAATGCATATATGTGAAATAGATGGATAATGAATTAATTTTCTAACTATAGAGATGTATTGTGTGTAATGCATATTTTGTGAATAGTTGACTATCATGAGCATGTGTTAGTGGATGTAGGTATATGTTCATTCCTCCAAGTGGAGGGGAAGTGTCACTTAGGAGAAGGTCTTGATCGGGTAACCAGTAACGTAACCTATCTAAGCTTTCACACACTCACAATAGTATGGTTGAGTTAGGTTATTTATGTGGGAAGTTGGTAAGTCATCCTTAGTTTGATGATTCTGCATTAGTAAGGGTCTTGTTACTTTTGAGTGCATTATTGGATGATGTTATATGTTTGGAGTTTATGAGTTCTTCCCTAAGTTACTATGCTTGAATTGATGAGTTGACCATACATGGAATATATACATATACACATATGCATGACGATGATAAACCATACACATGAAGGAACACGTACATGAGGGTACATAGGTAGACGCACCTATGTACACTTATGCACGAGTTGCTTATGCGCATGGAACTATCAAATGGACCTAATGAAATGCATATGTATATATAGATATATCACACGCAGGTGCTTATCAATGCAATTGTAATTGTGAATGGCTATTGTGTGAATCGAATGTGTGTGCATATATATATAATATATATACATATAACAATATGTATATATGTATACATATGTATACATGTACATAGAGGCAAATATACAACTATATATATATATGTACACAATCGATATATTGATTATTACTATGTGATCTTGCTATCTTGTTTGTATTCATTTGTATATGAATGTATACATACTTTATTGGCATATGGTTATATATGAATAAATACTAACATATATATATGTGTATATGTGTCGATATACATATATATATATATGTATGCATATGTAAATATATGTTATATATTTGAATATGACTTTATGTTGTGAAGTTGATTATTATTTACAAAGCTTTAAGGCTGATTTATTGATTTAATCATAGGCCGAATATATGTTATTTGTTGGCGGAATATAAAGGCCGAACATTACACAAGATGACAATGCATAATGGGTTTGAGTAATCTGCAAAGTAACTCACAACCATTAAGTCGACATGAGGATTGATACTTGGTTGACACCTTGTGTAGAAATGTCTTTGACTTAGTAAACTGTAAAATGCCTTGTCATAAAGTAAAATATCAACAAAAGATAAATGCATGCAAGGGTACAATAAGTCGTTGAACTAGTCAAACTAATTAATGAGATGAATTGACCCATCTTAGACTAAGTCGACATGTGCTAAGTGTCGCACTTTTGATATTGACTAATTCAAATGAGAATTAAGCCGTGCCAACTCTGTAGGAGATTATGTTTGCTTTGGCCCCACCTTATGAATCCTATTTGTTGTAGATGTTCATTTTGAAGGAAATTCGAATATCACCTTTTTTTATCATATGCTGATTTGAAATGGTCTTATGTTGTTGTCAACTAATGAGGTCGACTTGTAGTTTATCTTGTTGAGTATACTCTTATTTGTGTGCCACCTTTTAGCTAAGTTGAGTGAGTTGTTATGCATGGAGTTTGCTTTCAATACTCATACATTTTCTATAGGATGAGAAGACTCACATCTGTTGTATAAATAGAGGAGATGAGCTCTCATTTGGGATGCATGATGCTCAACATTTTATACACTTTTGCTCTGCATTTCTTATCTCCATTCTTTTACCATATTTTGAGATAAATCTTTGAGTATTTGTGAGAATATTAGCATATTGAGAGAATTATAATATCAACTTGAGAGATAGAAGTTTATTGTGGCGTCACTGGAAAGATCAAGCTAAGTTAGTTATTGTTTTGGAAAGTTGAGTTGCAACCAGTCGATTGGATAAGTGAATACAAGCATGAGGATAATCTTCCTTTATTTGTCTTAGCTTTTGAAAGAATGTTTCATGATTGCTTTACTTTGTCTATTGTGAATACTTGCATTTAGGGGAAAATAGTATTGAGCTTTGAAAAGGATTTGGAAGCTGTTATACTATTTTGTGAGGTGCTTGTAGTTACTCCATAATAAGAGGATTTTATTTGTCATAAGTATTAGCATACTAAATATGATTTAACAAGGGTAGATTAAGGGTACTCATAATTAAGTTATTGATTTAACCTAGTTAGCTAGTGGTATACCCTAGGATTGTTTATCCATTAAGGGAGGGAGCTTGTACATTTACTTTGTTAAGTAGATAAATCCTAAGTTTGTAGGAATGGTGATAGGCCATCTCTAGGGTTAAAAATTACTCATTGGAGGAAATACCTATGCATAGTTTATAGTAGCCTTAAGTCAAATCGAGCTTAAGTAGTGTAAGTGAATAGATTGACCTTCACTCGAAGTACTAAGTGAGAACACTTTGGCCAAAGTAGTGCGATTTCCTCTAGCTGCACTGTCATTTCACTGTGATCTAGTTATTGCATGCTAGTCCTAGATTGTGGGTAACTTACAAGTTCTAGTCATGTAGGACACAACACTAAGCCCAGTTGGTTGTCAATACTTGGTTCCTCTACCAATCTCTTCGTCAAAGGGTAGGTACATCTATCTTATGATATAGATGTGTAGGGGCTACATGTGAGTCTGTGGTTGGTAGAAAAGTGTTTGAGTGATGCTTCTTCTCCTCAACAAGTGACAAAAGACCAAGATTTGAAAGGAGGATCCTAGACCATCTATAACTATTTGTTCTAAAGCTCGGTTGAGCTATGTATGTAATTATGTTCATTCTTGGAATATTGTAATTAGTGAAATTATTATTTTGAAATGGAATCCTTATTGTATGTTGTTATAGCATCTTTGTTCTTTTGTTCTCAATAAAGAAATGAATTTTTTTATTGCAATAGCTTGTTACATAGTTTATTTACTCGCACAGTGAAAACTTAGGAAATATTTACTTCATGAAAGGTTGGCATGTTACACATGACAACACATTGAAAGTTAAGTATTTCAAAAATATTATTACCACAATAAAATGTTAGTGTGAAAAGAGCTTTTATATATCTATTTTGGAAATTTATCTAGATTCTAGACCTGGTAGATCTATTCACACTAGCTTAAGTTGACTTAGTGATTTAATTATCTCACCTCATAGACACACGACACATACTCTCACACTTTTTCCAAGTATTCTAAATGTGTCACATCTCTTGGAGGGTTAGTCAGTATTTTAGTTTCACCTTCCTACTTCTTCCTTTCCCTACATATATAAGGAGATCACTGTACATTTACAAATGTTTTATGATAGTTTTTGACTAATTTATATTGCTTAAATTCACTTGTGAAAGTTCTTGATTTTTCCTTTCAAAGTTTTTTGTTCCAACATGCTATCAGATGTTGAATCATAAGTTCCTTTTTTTGGTGAATTCAACACTAAGCCCTATTAACAAAGCATTGTGGATCTAAGAAAATATTGTCATTAGTTTTGAAGATCAAGAAATAGAGAAAAGGCTTTTACTTCATCTAAAATAGTAACTTTTATTTTTTGAAAACAAAATAGCCTATCCCTTAAACTGTACAGTCATACCCTATATATTTAGCTATATTGTAAACTTAAAAAAAAAATCAAAAAACAATAACAGAGGGTTGAGTAGCCCCCTAACAATTAGTCATTTTTTTTGTTGTAGGTTTTTTCTTCTCTAGTGAGGTTGGGGCTATGAGTTGCCTTTTTCCTCCATATCAACTATATCACATAACATTCTCTAGTAAAATCCTAACTCAATTCCAACAAAATCATATGTCAATTGTAGCTAAGGAACTTCTCTACTACAAGCCAACAAGCTCTAACAAAAACTAGTCCAAATTTTTTTATCATGCTACAACTTACTTCAATTTCTTCAACTTATTCAAGTGTCATGATCTTCCTAAGTTTTCTTTCTTTTCAAAATTTATTTGATCCCATTAATTGCCAAACTATGATAAAATTAACAAAAAAATATCTTTAACTTACTTTGAGATAGATCCCTCCTTGAGCTTTCTGAAGTACAAGTAGATGCATATCCTTTGTTCAATATATTACATATGCTTGATTCTTATAAAAAATAATTTATTTATTTGATTCATCTAAAAGATAGTTCGTTTGCCTAATTGAATCCTTTTAAAATCTGAATATGATATGACTTGCTAAGAGATTATAAGAGACACCTACATTAAAAATTTATAAAAATAGTTATTGTTAGGCCATACTTATAACATAAAAAGTTGTAGATGTGCAATCATAGTACATTTTACTAGAGATGGGATGATAACACATATAATAGAAATGGGTATCCATTTCTAAAAGTTAGTACCCATTTATTTTCAAAATGTGTGCCCATTCTAAAATAAGTACTCATTTCTATTAAGACCACATACTTGTTTCTTTTTAAAATAGATCTATTCATTTCAAAGTAGGTACATGTTCTATAAAATTTTAAATTTAAAACCCACACTTTTGATTTGTTTTAGGTTTAGAAGAGGCTTAGAAACCCAACCCTCAACCTTGGACCTACAAGTATAATGTCATGTTAACAAGAGTAAAAACTAACTTTAGCAATATAATTGATGACTTTTTTATAGAATTTTTAGATCAAATTAAAATCAATTATAGATAATAAATTACAGTTTTTATTTTTAAAATTAGACATAATTTTCTATTTATTAATTAATGTTTAAGTAAAAAGACTTAAAAAATTGAAATGACATAGATTAATATTTTTTAATAACTTTTGATTTTGATTTATTTTGTTTGACCAATCTAAACATCATTCTCTACATGATAGTATTGTTTTTATGTTATAATTAGTTTATCTTAAACTATGTTGGTTGTACATAAGAAGTTTTATAAGACACAAATTAGGGTCAATAAAAAATTAATTAAAAATATTTTATTAAAAATTACTAAAAATTATTCTGACAAAACTTCACTATCCTACACATTTTCACAAAAGAAATTAGAAAAATACTTTTACTTAGGTCAAATTATGTTGGTCGTACATGTGCATGTTTTGACACAAAACATATGATTTTAAAAAGATAATTTTGCACATCTTATAAAAAGTCAATTTTTATCATATAGGTATTAAAATAAATTACATATTTGAAAACTAGAAACAAAGTATTACATTTCTTATTTGTTACCATGTTAATACATATGTGTAAGAGCTTCAAATTTTTACTTCAATTATGGATTTTTTCATTTTAAAGAAAAATACTTCCACTTTTTGAGAAAAAAGTGAACCCAGCTTCTTGCACTCACTATTTTTTTGGGTTTAAATCCCATTTCTTCATAAATTGTCTCTTGTTGTTGTTTATATTTATCTTGATGCACAAGGTTTTGGGATCATTCCCTCTTCCAATTCATAGATTCACCTAAAAACATTTATCTAATCATTTGAAACAAACATTGTAGAGTTTTCTCAAGTAAGATAATGATGCTTTTGTAGGATTTTTTACTATAGGGTTTTCCCCAAATAATTCACAGGTAATACATTAATCGTTGTATATTTTACATTTTACACTCAATTATTTATTTATGCAATATTTAGTCTTTCATGTTTAATGATTAGCTAATTATATATTGTAATTCCTAACACCATGAAATTGACTTTAACTTTTAGATTTAATTTGGTTATTTTGAATCTTCAAATTTCTACTCACCTTAGGTATCTAGTCGACAATATGAAATTGGATGATATATATATTGATACCATTGTAGTCTATTAAACAGGGGTTATTCTCTTTTATCAAACTTTTGGATCCAATTTAAATTTTTTGACAAGTTTGAAGATATGCTAAACAATCATGCAATATGTACAATTAATGTCATGTTAAAGTTATGTATAGATGTAATCAGTACTTTTTCATGAAGTTTTGATCATAGATGATTGATATTCTCCTTTTACACAGTACTCTAGTGTGCAATTTAAGTGTTTCACGAAGAAAGTCAATAAGTAACAACTAGTACCTTAAATGAGTAGTCTTAGACCTATATTTAACTTTGAATTTAGAAATTAAGAGATCAAACTCAAATTATGATTCTAGCCCGTGTTAATTTTATTCTTATTAATTTAACTTAAGATTAAAAAAAAATAGTTTAAAAATCGAATCCAGACTTTTGAAATATGTAAAATTGAAATTAATATTATTTTTACAGCTTTCACATAAAAATATAACATATCATTTTACACATCATTATACCCAAAAAAAATACTAAATATACTTTTCACTCTTACAATAACACATCCATCCAAAGGAGATAAAATAGAACTTATTACTTATAAAACAAAACAAACTCGTAATTTAATTACATATCATATGATACCATTTTAAGCAAAAAGTGCAAGACACTAGCTATCCTCCCTCAAAGGATTAATTTAAAGGGAATAAGTGCTATTTTAAAATTTTAGAACATGTCTATTTTGTTTTTCATCTATAATTTATGGTCTAGATTTGGTGTATGACACACATTTACAAGTCATTTAATAAGGAACGTCCCACCTCTATCATGCAACACCATTTCCAACACGAAACAGGTCAGCAGCTCACTTTACATGGTGGTCTCCTTGCTGGTCATCTGGACTTCAATGGAGTTTGAGAGGTCTCATCATTTCGTTATCTTCGTGATCTAAGATCTGTACACCAAAACAAAAATAATCATTCTCAACACGAATCTAGGTAGTTTACCTGTGCCCCCCTACACATTCGACTTAGAAGAAGGAATGAAAGAGATGGCAGTGTACTTACATGGCAGTGGTAGACATAGCCGGGCTCATCACTGGCATTGAAGGGATATGGACTCGCAGAACCCAACAAGGAGAAATCCACAACAATGGTCGTCAGATACCCAGGTTCTATTTTGAACACATTCTTCCACCCTCTATCTGGAGGAGCAACTGCCATTGTTTTCCCCTTTGCATGCTTCTTTATCTCGCATTTCACCGCGTCGTTTTTCTGCTCCATGCAACTCTTGAACTTCTCCAAATCTGTGATCTCTATCTGGTTAACAACAAAGAATACGGCGAGATGGATATGCAGCGGATGATTGTCTTCCGTAAGATTAATAACATGCCATACTTCCTTGCTTCCCTGCTTGGGCGTCTCAGTCGCAGGGGCATCAAACTGTAAGCCATTCACAAGCAAATGGGTCGGCTCTCCCGTCGAAGATTGGTACTCGTACAAGGCAATATACCTTGTATGAATCGCCATCTCCTCTCTGGGTCGACGATGGTGAAGTAGCATTTTAGGAATTCGGCTTCGATCCTGCTCGACAGATGAGTCTGTATTGCCTTGGACGAGGAATTTCATTATTTTGCTATTGAGATCGTCGACGGGGTCCCCTGAGGGATATGGGTATTCTGCGCTGTTTGTTAAGATGGCCGTGTCTGTGGATGAAGCGCTGAAGTCGATGACTATGTCTGCGATCTCAGAGGGGCCAAGCAAGTATTCTTTCACTGTCACGGGCTTTGACAGATATGCAGAGTCGGAGCCAATGTGCGTCATGTTTAGGCCGTTACTTAACGCCAACCTGTAGAAGCGAGCGTTGCTGCCATTCACAATTCTGAACCTGTATTTTCTTCTCTTCACCTTCATATAAGGCCACGCCTTGCCGTTCACTATAATTGCATCTCCGAAATACTCTGGCTGCCAGATACAAGGCCGACCATACTTTGTCACAATTGAAATTGACATAATGAGTTAGGTCAGACGAAGAGTCGGTTTAAAGAGGCGTTGGATGTAAGTCATTTTCGGTGGTCTTAAAGAGATTAGTAGTTTAGTGGTAGAGCATTTCAGCAGTAAATAGAATGTTGACATTCAGTTTGAAGTCAGACCCCATACTTTAAGTTTTGACTTGTTTCGGTGGCTCATTTGAAATCACATTAATAAGTGGGTTCTATTGAAAAAGTTAGTATAATTTCATAATGAGCCACCTAAACAAGTGAAAACTTAGAGTATGTTGTTTAAGTCAAACTAAATCTGGGACATTTCATTTACTCTTGGAATGCTCTACCACTAAGCTACTAGTCCTTTTAGAACCAGTCCATCTTTGATGCTGGAGTGACTTATATTCAGCACCTCCTAAACCACCTTAATAAGTGGGTCTTATTAGAAAAGTTAGTATAATTTGAAATGAGTCACCTAAACAAGTCAAAGCTTAGAGTTTATTTTTTAAGTTACCCCTAAATTCAAATCCTTACCGACCCATAAAAACTCAACAATTACTAAATATATACATCTAAACAAAATAAAAATAAATGAAATCACACTAATAAGTGGGTCTTATTGGAAAACTTAGTATAATTTCAGATGAACCATCTAAACAAATCAAAACTTAGAATGCATTGTTTAAATCAGACCATTAGATTCGAATCCTAACTGATTCATTCGATAATTACTGAATATACTAGAAACACAACAAAAACAGATCTACCTGCCACTGAGGATGAATGGAGGGATTGTTGCCTGTGGAGTTCAAGTAAATTGAACCGTCGGTGGCGAAGCTCCTGTCGAAGATGAGAATATGACGGTCATACTCGGGGCCTGATGGAAGGTTTAGCGGGGTCTCTAAGTTGGGATTGCGAATAACATAGACGCCCACAAGACCAGTGAGGAGATTAATTCTGGTGAAGCCCAAGGCGTGGTCATGATACCACAAGTTGCCAGGAGACTGTAGATTGTTGTAGTGGTATTCGGGCTTCTTCCAGGCCGGCCCTTTCTCCTTAAAGTCGGCTGTAAACCAGGCAAGCGGGTGTCCGTCGGACTGTGGTTCGTGAATTCCGCCATGCAGATGAACCACAGTGGGGATTCCCCCCTGTTTAGGACTTGCTATCATTAGCGTGGGATCCCATGGAAGAATATGCTTCGACGGCAGATGGTTTTCCCAGGTCACCAACGTATCGATGCCTTGCATCGCTTCGATGGTTGGACCCGGCACACTTGCACTTTCCTTCGACAATCCATATGCAAACACACTACTCTCTGGCAGGTCCCTGTGAAATTTCTGCCAAAACAAAAGTCATAAACGCTTTAACTCAAACATGTTTCATCAAAGCTAATTTCAATATACATAGATTTTTGAATTTGATCGTCTCATATTTTTTAATATCAATATTTCAAATCATATTCTATGATCAGTCATCAGAATCAAATAAAATTAAAGAAGAAAATTTGTTAACAATTTTTAACATCAACATTCTAGATCATACTGTTCTCTACCTCTTCTCGAACTCTAACTGTTCTGTAACTCTTCCCTAACTCAAACTGTTCTCTAACTTTCTCCATATCATATTCTATGATCCATCATCCTCTTCTCTAACTCTATCTCATATGTCCATCATTCTCTTCTTTAACATCAACATTCCAGATCATACTGTTCTCTAACTCTTCTCTAACTCTCTCCGAATCATATTCTATGATCTGTCATTCTCTTCTCTAACTCTATCTCATATGATCCATCATTCTTTTCTTTAACATCAACATTCTGGATCATACTATTCTCTAGCTCTTCTCTAACTCTAACTGTTCTCTAACTCTCTCTGAATCATATTCTATGATCCATTATCCTCTTCTGTAACTCTATCTCATATGATCCATCATTCTCTTCTTTAACATCAACATTCCGGATCATACTCTTTTCTAACTCTTTTTTAACTCTAACTCTCTTCAGATAATACTCTATGATCCATCAACCTCTTCTGTAACTCTATCTCATATGATCCATCATTCTTTTAAATCAAATTCAAAAATCTATATATATATTATTATGAACTGTAAAAATTTCATATTGTCAATTTTTTTTTCTCCAAACAAATGAATACATACCCATTTAGTTTGGAACATTCCAATCCGGAGATGGGCAGCTCTCAAAGTTCCGGTCTTGGAGATCACATAGCCTTTCAGCTTGGGCATGTCAGGGAGCTCATCTACAAACATCTCAAGGGAAGCAGCAATCGCATGTAAATCATCTTCACTTGTATCTGCACTGACCAACACTATGCAGCACAACAATGGCAATACAGTGAATATGCTCTTTCTTATCTTCATCTTCATATTGCCCTGCAACAACACCACCATACTACTTTAGCATTGAATCATCACAAGATATGCATGCTGAGAAAATAATGCTTACTGATCAGAATATATATAACTTTTTAATGATGTGATCTTGATTATTTTACTCTAAAGCTTTTTCGATCATGAGAATACCATTGAAGGATATTGGCCAGTGCCGCGTGGGTGTCTCGTACTGTAATTATTCTTTAGTTTCTTCATTCATGGCGGTCCATGAGATTGATGGCCTCATAGAAAATGAAAGGCACGATCCCACCCACCTGTCACTTTGAATTTTTATGAAGGTTAACTGATCAACATTGTTAGAAGATAAAGTAAGTGTCCAATTATTTAAGGACAATGTGAGTATCGACTGTGCACGCTGAGCACTCCACTACTTGTCAAGTGGAAGTGGAAACTGCGTAGCCAAGTCGTCACCATCGACGTAACGCCATGTCTGCTTTCAATGGCCGTTTCTGGGAGTATTTATCCTCCCCAAACTTTGCAGCAGAAAAAGGTATGTTTCTTTTTGAAAAGTTATCCCTGTTTTTCTGTGTCAAAACAAACATCCCTGTCCTTTTTCCCTTAAAAACTTTTTTTGGTTTAACTGATTTTCATGTAATGTTATAAAGTTTTATAATATCTTTTACTTTTTAAAGTTGATTTGTTACATTTTTCAAAACTAGTTGGGGTTGTAGTATTTGGTTTTTCTCTCTCCTCTAAATGGCTTTGTTGAGTGAGGGTAGGGACAAATGGAAGAATAACAATAGCATGAGAAGAAGGAAGGAATGGGTGAAAGGAGTGGCCATGATTAACAATCTTGTAGAGTTTTTGGAGATGAAGATCTCAAATCCAAACTTGTGAGTTTGGTTGTTGAGGATTCAAGAAGTTCAGCAGAAGACATGGATGAAGCCTCCTATTTTGACATCAGAAAAGCCTTAACAAAGCTCTGGTTCTCTAATTGATGGGGATATGAAATATCTTCAACATAGCTTAGACCTTATGTTGTGTCTCCATAGTCCCCATGACAATTGGATCTTACCTCATTCATGATGATATCAAAGGAGTGGGAAATGAGTTGGAGGCCTTTTATAGTTATTATCTAGATCATCTTCATGGGTTGTAGAAAGCTTGTGAATAACACATCTAGTGGTGAAGGATTTGGTAGTGGGTCTAAAGGTAACTCCCTCTGTCCCTCTCCTCCTCATTCTCTCTGCCCCCCTCTCTCTTTCTATCCTAAATGTAGTGCCCAAGAGGCGGATTTTACATTGGTATCAGATCAACCAGGTTCAAATGTTGGACCTATGAAGCTCACTTGACTCTGGGTAAAGTATGTTGTCTTACACTACCAATTGAACATAACTAAGTTGGTCACTTAATATGTATGAATATTCTAAATGGACTTTTAATCTCTTAAGAATGGATGGCTAGTCCTAACTGAGAAAACTTGGATGGGTGAAAAGAGAATTTTGATATACAAATTATAAACGAAAATCAGAGTGCATAGTGAAAGGTTAAGGTATTTGATGATTGATAGTTCCCCTAACTCACTTGTTGGATTTGATTTTACCTCTTGATAAGTGGAATATTTCATTGCATACTTAAGATTATTATAAATCTTTCTCATGATATGAACATGAATTGCCAAGAACATAAAATGCAAATAATTGATGTATGTTTGGATGCGTATGTTGTGACTACCTTAATGCTTAATGGTGAAAATAATTCTTGACGAATGGCATGTCGATAAATTATAAAGTTTAATTGGTAAATTTCTACACCCAATGGTATAATATAGATGTATTTTAAGAAATTATAATATCAACCTTTAAATTCATAGTGGAGGATTGTATTAAGTGAAAATGATTAGTCAAGGGTATATTTCTAGTATGCACCCTCTTAAATCTTATAAAAATTATTCCAAATTAGTTAAATCAAGGAGAAGGGAACCACGTGAGAGATGATGATAAAGGGTTCAAAAGCAATTAGCTTGGCTAGTAACCCAAAATTTTGAAGAAACTAACAATTGTAACCTTTTAATTTAAGTTGGGAAGACTTATCCTAAGGGGGGAAGGATGTCACATCCAGGTCAAAAAGACCATTTCATGTGGGCATTGGTGATCGATGTAGCTAAATTAATGCGGTATGGGCTATGTATGGCCATATTGTGTGGGCAATTTTTGGAGAGAACAAGAGGGATGACATGACTAGGGGTAGGTATGTAGGAGTGAGGGCGCATATGCCACCATAAATACTGTTTCTAGCCATACCATTAAGGCAGTATGGCATCCCTTCTTCCCACAGGACAACCCCATTCTGAAGGAGGATATTTAAGTTTCTTTTCGTGACCATTTGGGGCTATGTTTTTAGAACAAAATATGATAAAAAAAGATTCAACTCAGTGTGGAGAAAAGCCAGAAAGAAAATGTAGGAGACAAACACCATGAAATGAGATACAACGTAGTAGAGAAGAAGGGGACAAGGGTCAAAAGAATAGCATTCATGCCATTAAGAAGGCATGGTGTCCCTTAGTTTGGAAGGAAATACTTGCAATGTAGAGATGATGGACAGTTTGTAGAGGAAGTTTGACCCACAACCTCCATAAAGGCAGATTCTTATGCCCAGTCTAAGGTAGATCTTTTCCTGGAGGATGAGTAGTAGAGGCTAATAGGGGAGAAAATAACGGGAGGGTGTTTGAGAGGAGGCGAAACATAAATGGATTTGTTGAAAAGGATTTAGAATTTTTTTAGGCAAATGCAATTGGCAAGTTTAAAGTCAAATTCCACAATCGATGCTAACATCGTCCCTGCCTATGCTGTAATGAGAGCCCTTGAATAGGTGATGGACTTCCCATCAAGCTTAAAGGAGAGGAATTTTATCAGACACGTGGGAGATAGAAAGAACAAGGAACAAAATCTTAGGAAAAAGAAATGGGAAGGAATGTATAGTAGGGTGATGAGATGAAGAGGAAATGAAGAGAAATGTGTGTGAGGAAGGAAAGAAATTGAAGGGTGTGCTAGGAGATATGACCCTTAGGATGTGAGGAGAGTTCAATTGAAAGGAAAAAGGAATAGACTTTTGTCAAGGATGAAGAAGGGGATATGTATAGAAAGAAGCATAGTTGAGGAAGATTGCAAGAGGGAATAGTCGAGCGGGGCATGATTGTTTGGCAACAATTGTAGACGTGATTACCCACTCAAAAAGGTTAGGTGTTTCGCTTGGTCCATTCTCTTGCTAAATTTGACTTCATTTTATTTAAGCAATGACGAATAACAACATTCCCTATTAATTTGCTTATAGTTTTGTTGATAAAATAAATTCCAAATATTTCCATAGCCGGATGTAGAGACTACAATACATTTTATCATGGGATTCACTCAACAATTATAGGTAGTAATATATGTTGAAATCAGTAGAAGTAGGCATTCATAAACACAGAAGGAGAACATACTCTATTTTACCTTTACCATCACTCATAGTTGTATGACATAAGAACTATGGAACCATGTTACGAGAACCCTTGAGTGGATATTCATTGGATTTATTTACTAGTATAAATGTAGGTTGGATAGATCCTAAATCTTCTATACATCCTACAAAGGAAATTAGCAATATTTCACAAGAAGGCATACGATAATCTTGTTCATATCCTTGATACAAGTAATACAATAAGGTATCATTGTTATGACCAGTGTAGATCTACGAAATATAGTTTCATCATAAATATTTTATGCTAAAATCATATACCTTAGTACTTGTATAAAATCTTAACTTGGCTTGATCTGCATAATACTATAATAGATGGGAATGATTATTTTATCTCATTAAAAACTTTGTAGAAGAAAAATTTACGAGGAACTCATTATATATGTTAACTATAGTATGGTGGATGCTATGGTAATGGTCTATTAAATATAAGAACTCCAATATGGAAACTATTTGATGAACTAAGTGACTTACAATGCTAAGTTGTTGCATTGTGAAGATATTATGAGTAATGTTTGGTGATTTGATATGACTAGATTGTTTTATGTTGAATATGTTGTTAAGCCTCAATAAACATAGAATTTCATCCCTTGTGGGAAACTCTAAAAGGGTAGCGTGAGCATTGAATTTTGGTATGATATATTGAGTCATGTTAGTTGATCATGTTTATACATTACATGCGAAGTCTCGAAATTGAAAATATTAGCTACCTGTGTAAGAAACATATTATTACATGATGTACCTAGTGAGACTTGAGAATTTATACCTTATATAAGGTGGAAGTGAATTAATTATTTTAAAAAGTGGGCATCCATTTGTAAACCTTTAAAGCTAAGGCCCTCATGATATGCATCCAAAGTTGATATCATTGAATTAATAGAAGTATACTAGAGTGAATCTTAAATTAAATATTCATGGTAATAATTACATTTGACATCCATGTACTATTATGGTAAGTTCACAAAGATGAGGGGCCAAAAAGGGGTCTTAAGTGGCCACTATTTTTTTGAAATTAAGAAATATTGACCTTGGATGAGAAATTGAGGATAGCTACACTCAAAATTTTAAGATGCAACAAAAACAAGGATCGTAGAGCTTCGAATGTACTTTCTAAACTACTAGTGTTTTTTTTTAAATGGTAGAGATTAAGGGATTCAACAAAGTTACCCACATAAATTGGTTAGATATTTTTTTCAAAAAAACATAACATAGCGTCTGTTGTGGGTACATCAAGAGGTTAACTTTTTTTAGTATTTTTAAAATTGCTTTGGAAAGAAATTAGCTAACAACATGTATTGTAGTCCTAGAATCTTTTCTAAATTTTTTTAATGAATATATAATTTTTTACAAATTTTCAAAGTGGTCACATCCTGAAAAACAAAAAAATTGATCCTGTGAACCCTATAATTTTTGAAAACTAATTGAAAATCAATTTATATTTTTTAATATGTGTAGAATAGAGTTTAGTTTATAAAAATGTAATTTATTTGAAATTTCAATGAACAGTTAAAAAATAGTAAACAATACCAAACATTGGTTTTTGACAAAGAAATGAATACACCAACAAAAGAAATTAAAGATGAAAGCCTTAACATAGTCAAAATGTGAAAAGAATTGCATCACTAAATAGATAAGAGAGAGCTTAACATTATCCAGGTGTTTGTTTTACTTGACCTTGAAAAAGGTGCAAACTTGATGGTTAGCATGAACGATATTATGTGAAATTTTGTAGAATATGCAAAAACATGATTTTGGCATTAGAAAGGCAGTCCAAGCCTTTGGGTTGGAAATCCTATGCAAATAAAAGCCAAAGGCTTGGGGATTCCCAAAGCAGGACAAAACATGAGCACGTTATAATGCGCTCGCATTATAATTCTTTATTTGAATGTATTGACAAAATGTGAACGCATTATATAACACACTCACATTATGGTCTGTATTGAAAAAAAAATTCTTCTCTTTTTTTTCTCTTTCTTATCCTTATGTTTTAGGAAAACTATATACATGAAATAAAAATTTAAGTATAAGTTGACATTTACATATGAACATTTACTAAATCTTATACTTTAAGTTATATTTCAAGTATATAGTTTCAGAATGTTTAAGGGTGGTTTCAAATCTCTAGGAGAACTATAATGCAAATTCTTGATTTTAGAAGATCTTATAATTTTTCAGCCTTAGTTAAATTTTAGTAATCAACATGTCAAATTTCAATAATCAAGAGATCAAATTTTATTAGTCAATAAGTTGTATCATCTTTCTCTCTCACTCTCTCCTTCCCTCTCTACTCTCACACTCTGCACTCCCTCTCTCTCTCTCTCACACACACACCTCTATCTCCTCCCTACCTCTCCCTTGCTTTCTCACTCCCCTCTCTACTTCTCTCTATCTCTCCTCTCTCTCTACCTCTCCTTCCCTCTATATGGGTAAACCCACAAAAGTGGTTTACAATTCGAGTGAGGAAGGAAAAGTTGCAAAAAATGACCCCATGCAAAAAAAAAAAAATTGGGGTTCGAACGAACAAAAGAGGGTTTGCTAGAACCTTGGTTTGAGCAAACCCATTTAATGCAAGGTCCCACCATTCCCACCAAAAAACACAAATAAAACCTTTCTTGAAAGGGGGCTCGCTCGAACCCCTCATGGTTCACCCAAACCCCCTTTTCCCACCTTCTCACCCTTTGGCACCAAAAAACTCCATAATTTTATGCTTTGAAGCTCGGGTTGAGGATGAAAATGGAGGATACTTCACAAACCCAACTAGATGATGGTAGTCCTCAGAATAAGCTATCCAACGAATATAATTTTAATATGTTTTAGTTTTATTATGTATCTATTTTTTTAGTTTTATTAAACATAGGTTTTTCACCGAAAATCAAGCTCTTTGCTCTGCACATATGGAAAAATAGCAGATTATCAAAAAAAAAATTGAAAAATATGAGTGCACTAGATATTGGAGTCCTTGATCCAACAATTTTTTTTTTTTAATTTTGATACATACAAAAAAAGTTGTGTTATATGGCGGCCTATGTCTAAATTGCAATTGGTTTGACTTCAAAACTTGATTAAGGAAAAATATTCAATAAAACACTATGAAACCAATTGGAAGCACTAGATATTGTAGTTACAAATCTAAATTCAAGAAAATTAGAATTTTATCCTCCATGGAAAAAAGGTTATGCATTATACCGGTGAGAGTGCACCCTTAAAAATGTTGTTTATCGAAAAAAACTAGTTTTCGAATGAGATGGAAAAGAAGTGCAATCTGATTCCAATTTTTTGAAAAATATATTTAGAATCTATAGAAAAAATGTCACAAATCACTAGTTTGCATCATCTTCAAATTCCTCATAGTTTAGCCGCTATAGGTGCCCAAAAGGAAGATTTATAGAAAAAATTATTTCAAAGGTCTAGTTTCACAAAAATTTAAACCAGATTGGGGATCACCCATACTTATCTTTATCTCTTCTCCTCTCTACCTCCTCCGTGACTTTCTCTATCTCACCTATGTCTCCCTCCCTACCTCTTCCTTCTCTCTCTCTCTCTCTCTCTCTCTCCTTCACTCTCTCTCTATCTCAACTTTCCTATCCCTCTCATTCTCTCCTCTCTCTCACTACTCTCTCTCGCTCACACACACACACCTCTATATCCCTCCCTAACTCTCCCTCCTTCCCTCTTCTTCTCTCTATTTCTCCTCTCCCTCCCTCTCTACCTCACCCTCCCTCCCCTTCTTTCTATCTCTCCTCTTAGTCTCTCTCCCCCTTTGTTACTCCCTCCCTCCCCCCTCTATCTCTCTCATTCTCTCCTCTCTCTCTCTCACACACACACACACCTCTAGCTCTCTCCCTACCACTAGCTCCCTCCCCCCCTCTCTACTTCTCTATATCTATCCTCTCTCTCTCCTTCCCTCTATACTTATCTTTCTCTCCCCTCTCCCTCTCTATACATACATCTCCCTCCATCACTCTCTCTCCATCCCTCTCTAGATATCACCTATGTCTCCCTCCCTACCTCTTTCCCTCTCTACTCTATATCTATCCTCTCCCTCCCTTTACCTACCTCTCTCGTCGTCTCTCCCTCCTTTTTCTCCCTCACTCTCTCCTCTCTATCTCACCATTATCTCTCTCCATCCCTCTCACTCTCTCCTCTCTATCTCACCATTATCTCTCTCTCTCTCTTCTCTCTCTCTCTCTCTCTCCCACTTTCCCTCCTTCCCTCTCTCTCTCTCTACTCTCTATCTCACCTATCCCTTGAACTACCTCTCCCTCCATCCCACCTCCCTCTCTCTCTCATTCTCTCCTTCCCTCTACTTCTCTCTATCTTACCACACACACACACTCTCTCTCCATCTCACTCTCCTTCCCTCTCTACTTATCTAGATATCTCCCCTCTCCCTCTCTCTACCTACCTTTCCCTCCATCACTCCCCCCCCTCTCTCTCTCTCTCTCCCCATTTCTCTCTCTAGGTGCTGCCACAATAGTGGGTTACACTTTTTGGGATATCTTGATATTTGTTGAAATCACATATTTTTAGAGAATATAATGATTTGAGCCTTGAAAGGTTCCATTTAAATGATTTTAATTGAAGAGGGTTTGATCGAACCCCCTTAGATTAAACCCCCTTGGATAGAACCCTGCTAGTTTTAAACCATACCTATAATGGAATCTCCTCTACACCTATCAAAATGCTAATAAAAAACCACTTTTGATTTAACTTTTGGGGGATCAAATGAATTCATTTAAAATTTATGTTTTTTAAGTATGTAGTCCTTATTATAAGCTTCCCAAAAAGTATAATTTTAAATTATTTAATTTGATTATTATATTTATTTTGTATTTCTTGTGAAAGTAGGTTTTTCACCGAAAACTAAGCTCTATGTTCTGCACATGTGGAAAATAGTAGACTACCAAAAAAAAATTGAAAATATTTATGCTCTTGGTATTGATGTCCTTGATCCAACAAAAAAAATGTTTTTCAATACATACAAAAAAAGTTGTGTTATATAGTAAACCTATTTCTAAATTGTAATTGGTTTGAATTCAAAACTTAATTGAGAAGAAACTATTCAATAAAAAACTATGAAACCAAATGAAGGAACTAGATATCGTAGTTACAAATCTAAATTTGAAAAAATTAAAATTTATCCTTCATAGAAAAAAAGTTATGTGCTATACGATAAACACCACTCTTTAAAAATGGTGTTTATTGTTAAAAACTAGTTATTGAAGGAGATGGAAAAAATATAATTTGATTCCAAAAAAAATAAAAAATAAATATTTAGAATCCACAGACAAAATTTCATAAATTTCTAGTTTTCATAATCTTCAAATTCCTCATGGTTTAGTAGCTATTGGTGTCTGCAAGTGAAGATTTAGTTAAAAAAGTTAAGTTCAATGTCAAGTTTGGCCAAAAAGTGTAACCCACTATTGTGGGATCACCTCTCTCTCTCTCTCTCTCTCTCTCTCTCTCTCTCTCTCTTATCTTATGTCTCTCTCTCTACACACATAATAACTCACCCCATATCTCCTCCCCACCTCCTCCCTCTCTACTCTCTCTCTCTCTACTTATCTTATCTCCCCTCCTCTATACCTACCTCTCCTCCAACACTCTCCATCCCTCTATCTCACCCATGGCTCCCTCCCACCTCTTTCCTCTCTACTCTTATCCTCCTCTTCTCCACCTCTCACTCTCTTTGGCCCTCCCTCCCCTTTCCTCACTCTCTCCTATCTATCTCACCATTCTCTCTCTATCCCTCCCTCTCACTCTCTCCTCTCTATCTCACCATTCTCTCTCTCACCACACAATCTCTCTCTCCATATCACTCTCCCTCCCTCCCTCTCTCCCTCCTATCCCTCCCTTTCTCCTTCCCTCTCTACTTCTCTATATCTTCCCTCTCCCTCTCTCTACCTACCTCTCCCTCTATCACTCCCTCTATCTCTCACTTTCCTTCCTTCTCTCTCTCTCTCTCTCTCTCTCTCTCTCTCTCACACACACACACACACACACACACACACACACAAACACACACACACTCACCTCTATCTCCTCCTTACCTCTCCCTCCCCTCTCTACTTCTCTCTATCTCTCCTCCTCTCTCTACCTCTCCTTTGCTCTATGCTTATCTTTATCCCCCCTCTCCCTATCTCTACCTACCTCTCTCTCCATCACTCTCTCTCTATCTCACCTATGTCTCCCTCTCTACCTCTTTCCCTCTCTATTATCTATCACTCCTCTCACTCCCTCTACCTACCTACCTCTCTCTCTCTCTCTCCCTCTTTCCCCCTCTCTCTCTCTCACTCTCTCCTCTCTATCTTACCTCCCTCTCTCCCTACCTCTCCTTCCCTCTCTACTTATCTTTATCTCCCCTTTCCCTCTCTCTCTGTCACACCCCATATTGTTATTACTAATTTACTTTTACCTTCACAGGTAAAAAGGATGATAAATGTAATCATGATTTTAACATGCTTGCTAAAATAATGGAATACTGAAATAGGTATTATGTGAACTTGTGTTGATAAATGCTAAATGTGGCTATGAAAGAGTAAATATGTTTACATTGATGAAGAACATACATTTCTATATGAATATGCTAAATTTTTATGATGAATATGGATTTATTATGAACGTCTAACTACCTTGGTGTTGTACTAAGTTGGTTGTAGGGATAGGTTCAATCCTCCGGAAGGGAGGGGAAGTATCACTCAAGAGAAGTGATTGGTTGGGTAACCCTAAATGAAACCTAATTGAGCTTACACACACTCATGACCTAGACTTGGTTTAGAAGAGTCGAGTCAATTTGGATTCGGTAAGTGAACCCTTTGTCTTAGTCTTGGCTTATTGGAATTAGTTGGTCATCCTTGATTGCATTGATTATTTCTTTGGGTTGATCTTGCTCTTTAAATGTTCATATTTGTGGAAGACTTTCCTTGTGAGTGTATGCACATATCTACGTCGATAAGAATATATACATCATATGTATATATGTTGAAGGAAAACTCATGCATATGATTATATAATATGCATAGAGATATTGGTTACACGTTTATGATATATGCATATACATACACACTTTGTATCTACTTATCGATGAAGAAGAATACGTATGTGTCTAATATTATAAATATTAGATAATATTAATTTATATTGGTACATATAGGTGTACATGCATGTATTTAATAATACATACATACAAACGTATATGTATTAATATATGTGATATACCTTGAACATATATATTAGTATACGTATATGCGATTATTGTATTAGAATAATGGGTAGAGTATTTATAAGCTCTTGAGTTGAAATTATATATATATATACACAAATGATACTATAAATAAAATATTGACTTTATTCATTTGAATATCAAATGTATACATATTTAGTGGATGTGGAATATATATATATATATAGAAAGTAATATTGAGGCCAATTTGTATGTAAAAAATGCAAGTATTAGAGGTCGATATATATAAAGGCCGATTTGGAGTTGTAAGCCATGGTCAATATAACTCAAATGCATCACTATTTTATTGGAACACAATACGTATACTTTGGAACACATTTATCCAAAAGGATAAAGGGCGATGGAATCATTAAACACCAAATCTATTGTGTAAAGCATTTGAAATGCATGGATAATAGTCAATGAAATGCATAAGTTAAATTTGTTGAATAAACATTGAAATGAGGAGTTAATTCAATGTTTAGAGCAACGCATGAGCATAACACAAAGAAGGGAATACTAAGCCAGTAAAGGTAATGTCTAAGCCACACATAACAAGGAGGAATATTAAATGTAGATTATCACATATGAACAAGTCTTGACTATATATATATAGCACTTTAAGAAGATAAAGACAATACACAACATGAGCTATGGATGGTGTGGCGCGTGGAGTAGAATGCCAAAGGAATTGAGTAAACATTCTTACGTGTTGAGTAAGAATTGACAGTGCTACGAATAAAGACTAAGTCTAAACTAGCGCATGTAGAAATTTAAGACCAAGTCAAGGCACGTAGGAATATTATGTTGCACAATGTAAATGGTAGAATACAATTAAAAGTATTCATCACTAGCAATTTGATTCTTATCTTTAGAGCATGTGCATATTTGAGTTAGTCTTGAGTTGCTGTCAAGCAAAGGAGATCGATCTGTAGAATACCAAGTTGAGTTTTCATTTAGTTTTTTGCCACCCTTTTGCTATGAGAGGTGAGTCGTTCACCAATGCAGAGTGGTGTCATCTGGCACACCTTTTCTTTTGGCATCAATATCTCAATATTCTTTATAAATAGATGGGCTAGCTCTCTCATTTGGAACACACAATTCTGCAAGTCTATTATGCTACAAATATTCTAAGAGTTATATTTTGTGATAGCTTAGAGTTACATTGTGAGAACATAGAGTTATCTCATGTGCCTAGAGGAAGAGGATATAGTGAAGTATTGCTTTGGGTAGTTGAAGTGAAGCTAGCAAGCTGCATTGGAAGGTTGAGAATCAAGCTAGTCAATTGGATCAAGCGTATTGCAGACATGAGGATCTAATCTTCTTTTATTTGTCTTTTATTATGAAAGAATGAGTTTGATTGCTTTGATTGGATTTGTTTGAGAATACTTGCATTAGTGAATCATAGCATCTGCTTATAGAAATGAAAATTAGTTGTTTTATGGTTTTCTATGAAAGTGTTTGTATATACTCCATAATAGGAGTGTTTGTTTATCATTGGTATTATATACTAGGAATGATGAAATATGATTAGCTTAAAGGAAGTGTCTTAATACTCCTATATACCCTATATGGGATTTATATATTGTTGTTCTATACATAGATAGTTTAGACTACATGTATAATGTGAATTATGTTAATTTCATGAAGTGACTTGACACTGTTATCTTATTATGCTAGAAAACCTTGGGAATGTTAAGGTTTAGCTATATAGCCATAGTGATGGAATGAAAGATATGACAGGATGTGATGTCATGCAAACCACATCAAAAATATAAACTTGTATGATCACTTGATCATTACTTTTCACTCGAATGAAACCATAGGTTTAGAATAACCTATTGGGTTGAGCAGTTTATTTGATTTAAGAATGAAACCTTAGATTAAGATTTACCTACTAGGTTTGGATATGTACTTCACTACTCATTGAAACCTATAGGTTGGGAATAACCTACTCTGATGAGTTGTGTTGAAGAACACATGTTGGGATTAATCTATATAATTGGACTAGTCATTGACTATTGAATTTATCCTAGGATTAGGATATACCAAGGTTGAGACTCACCTATGTGGTTAAATAAATCACTTGAGTTTTTGAAATACTATATGTTAGAGCTATAGGTGGGATTACCTATTGAGTTAGAGTTGTTACCTAATTGGTTGGTATACTCTTAATGTGAAGTCATAGTATTGACAAGATTATACTCTTTCTTAACCCTTTTAATTAAGGAGATTGCACTTTCAAATGGAATTATCTATTGATATGATTATTCTTTGATTGAGGGCATTCATTGATGTGGCTATACTCTAAATGAGAACCACTTATTAATGTGATGTATCACTGAATGGAGTCAATTATTTATGAATATTTAATGTATGATTAGATGAAGCTTATGTAGCTATACTTTAGCTTATAAAGTTATACTTGAGACTAGGTTTTCTTTTGAAGTGAATAGCTTGTTTATGCAATTTAATTTGTAAACTAGGAAAGCTTATATACGTTATACTTGGGATGGGAATATCCATTGAAGGGGGTAACTTATGCTTAGGCTTTATTAGTAGAGATACCATTGTGTTTTGGGAAAAGGGGAATAGGTTATTTCTGAGGTTAGGGATTACCTATGGAAGAAAATTATCTAATCATAGTATATGATCAGTCATAATCCAAACCGAGCTATAGAAGTGTATGTGAATAGGAAGACTGTCACTAGAAGTACTGGGTGAGAATACTTTGGCAAAAGTAGTGTAAGTTGCCACTGTAGACACGAAAAATATACCGATTGATCTTATACACCTGATCCTGATTTTACTAACACCAATTCATCCTAAATCATCTCCTTTACTAATCATTTAATTAAATAATCTCTATTTAATTAAATTCATCACATTTCATCTCTTAATTAAATAAATCAAATTTATCCGATTAAGTCATCATCTCCTATTAATTAAATAAATCACTTTGTTTAATTAATCCTATAGCCCTCTTTTAATTAATAATTCACTTTATTTAATTGCTCTAAAAGTCACCTCCTTAAATTAAATTAATTAATCTTATTTGATTTAAATATAATATCATCCTTAATTAAATAAATCCAACTTTATTTAATTAAGTTTATTATCATTATTCTCCATTTTGATTTAAATTAATCCAAAATCTAAATCAAATTGTCAAATCAGCTAATCTCCTCTTAAATTAATCAAATCCTGATTAATCACAATCTTAATCCATCAAATCCTCTAGCTTTTGCAACTTGCTCATGAAAATCAATTTAATTAATATATAAATCTTCCTTTTTCATTCAAAAAGGCATCAAAGGATGGAATATTCCTCAAATTTGAAATCTCCCCCCAAAAGGACTTGTCCATCCAACAAGGCATTAAAGGCCTCTTACATGTCCTTTTCTTGAGCCAAGTGGCATTTAATTCATCTCTCATCTCCCTCCAACTTGTCACTTCTCCAATTTTGAAATTCCACCTAATTGCATTAATGTGCACATTCATCCAAATGTGCTCCACCTTTGTCCACTCACATGTTGACAAGTGGCATTATGCTATTAGTTGGTGTTTGATCCCACATTCATCCATTTTGCCTCATCCTCCATCATTATTTTCTATAAATAGAAGGCTCTCTTATTGATTTTGGATCCACAAGTTCATCCACAATCTTAGGAATTTTCATCCACAACTTATACAAAGTTATCATCTTCATTGTTTTGAGCAACATTCATCCATTTTCATAATTTCATAGCTAGGTTATCGAGAAATTTCATCAAGCTTGCAAGGAATTGGGAAAGGGCCATTTTCCACATCAAAATGGCACCAATTCCCCCATGGGATTGAGAGTTTGGACATTAAAAAAGGATTTAATAGCTTTTTTACTTGTGTTCTTCACTTATATCTTGTTTTCATGTTAAAAATGAATTTCATTGGGAATGTTGTTTCTAACTTGCATATTGGACTAATAATATGTTTGTTCCTCATGTTTGTGCAGGTCTAAGATCACCATTCACATCCACTATTTACACTATCAATTCACTATGTTCCTTTTATACATTCTAGTGCAATATTTTCATACTCATAGGGGTAACGACTGTATGATTAGGTTATGGTTTGTAGGAAACAACACTAAACTCAAATAGGCTATTGTTATAGGGTTTACCAACTAATCTCTTCATTGAAGGGTAAGGCCATCTTGTCATATGTAATAGATGTGTGGGGGACTGCATTTGAGTCCACGGTTGGCAGAAAAGTGCTTGAGTGATGCTTCTCCTCATCAGATGGCGGTCGAGGTTTATGGATGTATGTGCTATTATTGCGGACAACTAGAGCGTATGCACTAGGGAGCAAAGACATCCAGAATGTATGCACCAATGCGGAAACATTAGGATTAGTTTGTATATCTATTGCCAGATGAAGCTCATAAGAGCTATGTATGTATCATGTACCCATTTATATGGAAGGATGTAATCCTAAATGATAAACTTGAGTTTATTCAATATAAAATCTATGTTATGGAAAGAATTATGAAATTACAATGTAATGCAATGGACGTTTGAAAATAGTATTATTTCAAATGTGCATGTAATTTACATTATGGAAGAAATTTTTTTATTGCTATGTTATGGCATCATGGATCATTCACTTGACGTGAAAACTTTGGAATTTTACTAAGTAGAACATTGGGGTTGTTACACACACACTCTCTCTCCCCCCTCTCTCACTCTCTCCTCTCTATCTCACCATTCTCTCCCTCCCTCCTCTCTATCTCACCATTCTATCTCTCTCTCTCCGCCCCCTCCCCCTCTTTTCCTTCTCTCTCTCCTGCTCTCTCTCTCTCTCTCCTCATCCTCCCTCCCTCCTGCTCTTTCTCCTCTCCCTATATGATGGTTAAAATTTATGGTGTAAGTTATAGGGTTGAGGGTTGAGGGATAGTATTCAAGGTTGAGGGTATAAGGTTAAGTGTATAGGGTATAGGGATTAGGGTTTAGGATATTGGGTATAGGGTCGAGGGTACATGGTATAGGGATGAGGGTTGAGGGTGTAGGATTTAGGGTTTAAGGTATAGGGTTGAGGGTATTGGGTTTAAGGTTAAGGGTTAAGGGTTTAGGGTTTAAGGATAGAGTTGAGTGTTGATGGTTGATGGTTGAGGTATATTGTTCAATGTTTAGGGTATAAGGCTGAGGGTATAGGGTATATCGATGAGGTTGAGGGTGTAGGTTTAGGGTTTAAGGTATAGGGTTGAGGGATAGTGTTCACAGTTGAGGGTATAGGGTATAGAGATTAGGGTTATTAGGTATAGGGTTGAGGGTATTGGGTTTAGGATTGAGATTTTAGGGTTTAGGGTACAAGGATGAATGTAGGGTTTAGGGATTAAGTATAGGATTAGGGTTTGAGGGTTAAGGGTATAGGGTATAGGGATGAGAGTTGAGGGTGTATGGTTAAGTGTATATGATATATGGTTTAGAGTTTAGGG
>VDFB02020054.1:0-17775 GCA_007258455.2 Sequoia sempervirens | reverse complement strand
GAAGAAAATGAATTTAACACATGAAGATATATTCAATTGAAATTTACTTTAATTCATTCATAATTTATAATAATTGACTTTAAATATAATCAAATTTTTAAATTACCGTATGAGGATTCTCATCTCCTCTGATGTCCTACTCTGCATGTTCTACTATAGGTGTTATGGGTAGGTTGAGACCTATCTCATGCTATAGAAGAAAAATAATTTAATACATGAACATATATTCAATTGAAATTTACTAAATAAGTCATTCATAATGTATATTAATTAATTTTAAAAATAATCATAATTTTAAATTATTGTTGATTGTTGCTCATCTCTTTGCACATGTTGCATGGCATCACTAGGATGAAAAGTATCACTAACAAGGTCCTACAATGTCAAATAAATCAAATTTGTACAAATTAGGTTAAAACATATATATTCAAGTTTTAATCTATTTAAAAGACCTACAAATTGTGCACACATAGAAAAAAATTTAAACCTAAAATGCAATTGACTCCTGAAATTTTCTTAGATCAATTGGGTGCACAATACCCATCCTAGTGGTGGTGTAAACCTACATAGATATATAATTTTAATATAAGTACATGCACATTTGATAAAGTGAATTCGAAATACAAATTTCTAAGTATATTTTTTTTTAAACAGTATACATATGAGTGGCTCATGTGAGACATCTAACAATGGAGGAGAACTTGTCACACCCTCTAGTGGATCTGATGTGGAAGTCAAATGACTTCTTTGAGTGAGCATAAATATTTAACACATGTTTAGGATTGAATTAAAAAATAAAATCAAGTTAAAATTATTTAATATGTTTAAAAAATCAATAAAAACACCCCAAATGGTGTGTCGAGTTGCACAAGTGTTGATGCAAAACAAAATAAATCAAATAAAGAAGTTGATGTCCCTATGGCCAACATCTACACCAAACAATATGATTGAGAATACAATTTTTTTGATATATGTTCATTAAAAACACATACAAAAAATGGTTATAAATTTAACATGTGCATATATATATATATATATATATGCACATGTATATATATATATATATATGTTGTCCCTCAGTATTATTTGGCATTAATGTCATAACACCAAGGTTGAGGTATCTGATTGTGCACATGGTGATATTCCAATTCTATTTTTCTTGCAAGAGTTTTTATATCCATGTTGGTCTATCTTGGTATTATCACCTGCATTTGATATATTTCAGTGGTTGGTATGTTTCACAGCTTGGCCTATGATCAGTTTGAAATACTAAAATCCATTTGCACATTTATTTGCATATTAGTCAGATGTAGTGGTAAAGACTACATGCTAAAAATTATTCAAAAGGCATTGACACATTGTATTGTTAAGGCAACATATCATTCTTTAAAAAAAAGCCTTGAATTATTGTGAGGAGTTCTTTGAAAAAAGGTGGCAAATTGACTTTACTCAAAAAGAAAATAATAAAAGGAGGGAATGATAAAGTTTTTTAAAGTCAAAGATTAAAAGAATCTTTGTATTGTCAGTGGTAATTATTTGTTTGTTGAATGGGAATTCTTTCCCATAATAATTCCTGGATGTGAAATTTCATTATGATGGATTTAAAGTCTTTGAAGACCTAGATATGCATCATCGATGTTTGATTCATTTTATTAGGGTTGATTACCCTAATCATGGAGTTGGTAAAAAGGAAAGCTTTTTTCAGAATTTGTTTGTAAGGGTCTTTAAAAAAAAATAGAAAGAGCCTGAGCCTATTTCATTATTATTTTTGTTAAAAGAGCTCTCTCGAGCTAGGGCTTGGTCTGAAACAGTTAGGGCATTAACATTCTTCGCATGGCATGATAGTTTTGGAAGGAAATGCATCAGCTTGGACTCAAGCATGATCATGGCAATTGGTATATTAGGTGCTATGTTTCAATACATAGTTTCTTATTTATTGTGTATCTTAAGCAAAACAAAGAAAATTTTTATGCTTTTATTAATGATGCTATGCACTAATCTCTTGTTCGGATTGTTGTAACAAATGAACTTTTTGTACTAAAACTATGGTATGTTTTCTTGTATAAGGGGTTTTGTGGCTTCTGAGATAGAGCGGTTGTTAATGATTTGGTTGTTTGTTTGTACACTTGGGTTTGGGTAATATTTTGTTTTCTTCATTACTTCACAGGTTTCCTAGCAATTTTTTAAAGGTTGTTATGTCAATTTTGTTTAAAGAAGTAAAACAAGAGAAATTGTTTTTGATTACCCTTGTGTTGGGTCTGCTAATACATGTTTTTTTTGTTGTTAAAAAGAGTAAAAACAACCAAGTCTTGGTCGGGCCTGTTGTTGAGGATTAAGGGTTTGTCTTTTACAAAATGTTTCTTTCTTTAAAAACCTCGCTTCAGGTCTTTTGTGATAAGGGTATTTGTCTTGTAAAATATCATATGTTTTCCTTTGATTAGAAAACCCTGTCATTGTTTATGGTTTGTCAGCTCTACAGATTATGTGGCAATTAAGCAAGTTTGTTTACTAAGGAATTATAGTTGAAGACTTGCATTAAAGGATGTGTTTTTTTAACTGGAAAGGGCAGTTTCAGATATGGTTTCTAATGGAAGTTACTCATACAATTTTCAAATAGTTTCTTTGCTTCAAAATAGAGATCATATAAAATGTTTTGTAATGCTCATTAAAGAGATTGATGAGAGGTTTTGATAAACACAGGTTATATCTTTTAGAAAAGACAATATATATATTGGTTTTTAATCTAGAACATTGTAACTCTGATTCTGAAGTCATGACAAAATAGAGTATGTGATTAGTGAAACAAAGATCAATTATGTATTTAAATTGCTTCATATTTGTACATTCTCATAAGACTGTCACTGAGATAGCAACATTATAAGACTATCAGTGAGATAGCACCATTGTCAGTGAGACAAATCAGCCAGTGAGGCTTTGTACAAAGAATATTTTTTAGATAAGGCCAGTGAGGCCAAATTCGAGTGGTTTTATTCCCCAGGAGCGTTTCCACTCAAGACAAATTCTGTGTCAATCTTTTAAATGTGTTTGTTCATTATCTTTTCATTTCATATTTTCAGCATAAGTTCATTCATGATCTAATTATCATTGAAAGAATTAAAAATTTAATTTGATCATTAACACTGATTCACCCCCCCCTCTTAGTGTTAACTGCACTCTAACAATATATATATACACTTGTGTAGGATGATAAATAGGGTGATCATCAACACATAGATAATCTACATATGAAGTGATATCAATAGATGCTTTGTGTGTAGTTGAAGTGGATGCACCATGATCAAGTCTAAAAAATAATCAATTACAACTCATAAAAAAATGAGGCATCAATGTGCTTGGAGTGGTACAAGGACTAGCTCCACCTAATGCTCCTCCATAATCTCGGCCAGTAACCTTAGCTACCATCTCAGTAGTATGTTTATCAAGGTTAGTTAAGAGTGCACTCAATGCTCCTAATGTGAATACCATTGCATGATGTTGGATGGGTATAGGTATATTAGTAGAAGGATGATCAATGAGAGGTTGAGCAGTCATGGTTCATTAGGGATCAACCTATGCCCCTAACCTCTATTGTGGCTTGCCACCACCAATACCCTGGAATGATCTAGAATAAAAATAATTGGGTTTCAAACCAATCACAAACTCTGCATATAATTTTCTCAAAAAATAAAGAGGAACCTCACAATTAGCATGTGGTGGATGATCAAATACCATCCACCACTAATCCCAAAAATTGTTGTCCATCTGTGGATGCATATACCACCTAATTGATTTTCTTTTTTTGTTTGGTGAAATTGGTTTATTGGTGATGGGGTCAATAAAATATGGAGCTAAATGGGCTTTGGTGATTTTAAGGTCAAGGATTTCCCTATAGGAGAGTCCATTTGAATAAAAACTTCTCCTCTCCCTCTTCATACGTGGTAACTGTCTAATTCCATACTTTTGTTGCTATTTTACCATTTTCATAAATGAAAACTTATAATACTACATCTAACAAGCCATTTACAAAGCTTAAACCAAATCTAAATCAAGCCAAGTGAGACATATACTAACCACCTAATATAATGGATATAAAAACATGAATCTATTTAGATATATGTATAAAATTTAAAAGAGGAGAATACCTTCAATAGAGTAAACCCTCAAAGATGGAGATGATCTTTTCATGAAGATAATTTACACATAACCATTTACAAACTAATTCAAGATCCAACCAAAACTTTCTAATCTATAAGAAAACTCCAAACAATATTTTCCAAATAGAGGGCTCACATAACAAAGGAGATGGAAGGGAGAGACACTCCAAAACATGAAAATTAAAATATTTTTCAAAATGAATCTCATTTTCTCTTTTGGTTCAAAATTTCCTCTAAAATACTTTAGCAACTATAGATATTTTGGAGTGAATACTTTCATTTTAGATATTTTAGTTACATAACCAAACATTAATATGTTTTGAAAATGAATTTTGAAAACTTATGCATAAAAACCCTTCATTTCAATAGCTAATGCATACTATTTTAGTGAATCAATTTAACATTTCTAAATTTTCTTGCAACATTCAATATAAAAATTCACATGACCTTCTTCACTAAAGTATAATTTAACAATCAATTTCAACTCAAACATAATAGATACTCCACACACTCTAGCAAAACTTTAAAAAACAAAAATACAAGTGCAGGAGGGATAAATAACCTTGTGCAAGTTAACCATAGATTTTACAAGCTTATTCATTGCAAAATAATCTAGAATCAATCAATTTGCTTCAAGGTTTCGAATGGTTCATCCCATAACATGAATAAAGTGAGATAAAGAGTTATGTATGACAATTTTATGCATGTTGACTATCTCCAACCAACCACTATTGGGGAAACTTGTGCCTATAAACTCAATTAAAATATCAACCATATCTATACAACATAATAATATTTGAAGCATATCATAAAAAATCAATGTGATATAATTTAAAAAATCCAATTAACTATATCTAATTGAAAACATCTAAAGCTAAGATGATCTAGATGTAATAGATGTGAACATAATAATCATAATGATCATAATGTTGAACTAGATAATATAATCACTAATCAATATATGCATATATAAAAAACAATGAAGTTGTTCAAATACAACTATAGGTTAGAACATGAATTCATAATAGATTTATCCAAAACATACCATCAAATGTCTCAATGTCAATACAAAATATTATTGATAAAGTATACCATTAGTACTATCAAAATCAATATCAAACAACATGATAAGATACATATACCTATGAGTCTTATAATAAGTGTAATAAATGGTGAGTGCATAAGATTAAGTGTATATGTGGATAGATAAGATAAGAGGTGTGGAAGTATGTGTAAGTAGGGGTGGGAAAGGATTTGGGGAATGAACCCAACATTGCAAGAGAGTGCATCATTTATAAAAATATAATTATATCATGTCATGCCATAAAAATGGGTGCAAAATTGAATGGGAATTAGCATGGGTATGCAAATTCCACGATTACAATAATTTGTATTCATTATTTTGAAAAACTATAGTACTAAATAACATATACATGTCTTAAAAGAAAATTATGAAATTGTCCTTATAGTTAATACTTTTTGTGTCAATGTTAGATACCTTTAAAAATAATCGATATTGATAAATTATAGTACATTTAATTTTCAACTATTTTCATAAAATTGTTGAAAATACCTTAAACTATAGCACATAAATTTCAAAAATCAGAATTAGCATCTAAATGAACTATTGAACAATTGATAAACATGTACATTTATAATTTTATTAACCAAACAAAAAATTATATTACAAAATGCTTTACATACAAAACTAAATAAATGTACATCTTAACCATTCACTAACACTTTTATGTTAATACCAATTATTGTTATTCTATTTTTAATAAAAAAATTTACCTCTATCATCATTGATAGAGCTGAAGTAAACCAACAATATTTAAAACGGCCATATTTAGTCACAACCCAGAAATAGTTTTATGTTCATATAACTTTCCTTCCGAAATATGATACTTTTAAAAATTTATTAGAATTTGATGGAAAATTAACAGAGGCAGATAAAAATTGAGCTAAAAAACGTGTACACGTCTCCCAACAAAGACCTATGATCAAATAAAAGTGTGTTATTTTTGCAGTCGTTAATGGGTGGAGACTTTATGAGGATAAAGCTTCTCTATTCACTCTTGTGGAATTTTACAAGAGACAATCAATTTGGCAACTGCTTTAGCCCATTCTCTCAGACATTTCTTCATCTTTATTGGGTTATCAACAGGAATATTAAATTCCTTATAATCATTCTTTAGTCCTCTAAATTTCTGGTTTCTTGACTTCTCAACGATCAGAATACTTCCATTCCAATCTTCTTCAATTGATTGGCTTTTAATATTTCTGTAATCAGCTCCCATCATTGCCAAAGCTTCCAGCGACATCTTCACTTATGGGAGATATTTCTTCGCAAACAGAACAGTTTATTAAAGGTACGAAATAAGGTCATGCAAATATATAAGAGAGTAAGGTAAGCATTGAACACCAGGGTTATCAGTGTCAAGTCAATAGATAGCAAAGACGGGACACATTTGGAAATTTCGAAGCTTTTTCAAGTCATCCTCATTTCCCCGGGGACACGCTACGTACGCGTTAACTGTTCATTTGTATTGGGAAAGCATGTCGGCTTGCACATTAATGGTGTACAGTTAAAGGTCGCCAGATGCAGTAAGTTCGTGGAATAAGTATTTTTTGTACAGAGATTAATGGTAATCTACCTGAAGCCTATCCAACACAAAGGAAACTTCTCTGCAATGTCGTAGGAACGTTCCGAAGTGTTTGAATGAATCGAGACCGTTAGTTGAGTGTCTAGAAACATGGGCAACATCTACCCAGTTACGAGACTGCACATTTGACTGTATTTATTTATTAATTGAAAATAACACATTTGACTGTATTTATTTATTAATTGAAAATAAAAATGTATTATATTCTGATTTTCAATAAATCATTAAATATCTTGGAGAAAATTTTGTGGTTAAGCGCGCTTGAGCTGGAGTAGTACTAGGATGGGTGACCTTCCGTGAAGGTCCAATGCTTCACCTTTGTGAGCATCACCTAAATGCAATGGGTGCTAAGTGGACCATTCATTATCATGAGAGATGGGTTCTTGTGAACCACTACTCATGAAACATGAGTCAATGAGTTTGACTCTAAAACTACACGGTTGAATCCTGATAGCAATATCACAATTATTAAATACCGTCAAATGTGTTGTATGATGGCTGCATAGACAATACAAGAAACATGATCACTTTCAATGTATTGGGTATGCTGATGATTTTATTACTCTGAAATTTTGTTAGAGATAATTAATTTTTAATTATATGGAAAATGAAATAAATTGTATGTAGTTTGTAAAATATATTGTTTCTAAAATCGAAATTAGTAAAAATAATTTTTATTACATAATAAAAATAAAAATCATGTATTATAGTTTAAATAATATTTCGATTGAAATTTATTAGAAATAAATTATATCATGTTTGAAAATTTGAATCAAGTGATCTCAACATGAATATATCTTAGAAAATGTGATTTTTTTTTTTTTTGAGAAAATGATGAAAACATATATTAAAGAAACAAATAACTAATTACATTCTACTCTTTTGAGATTTTCAAATAGCAATAGCCATTTCTAAAGCAAGTAATTTAAAGAAAACCCGAAAAGGTTTACCCTTATCTAAACCCTATAGAAAACATACTAACTTATCTCATCATAATTATTGATAGAGTATAAGGCTTTATTTCTATGTATTCAGGTTATTATAAATAAGGAAAAGCTTAGAAGATTTACAAAAAGACAATATCCCTAGCTCATAAATATTTCATCGATGATTTAAATCCTTAGATGCCAACTTAACAAGGTGATCCATAGTAGCATTGCACGCCATAGGAATATGAGCAAAGGAAATAGCCTTAAAATTCAAAGAGAGATGGAGAATTTGGTCCATTCATGATACAATAGCCCAAGAGGATATGAGAGCCATTATTATTCAAAAGAGAAACCAATAGCAAATAATTAAATTCACAAATAATCTTCCTCCAACCCAACTCACAATTTTTCTTAAGATCCACAAGAACTTGTGCTTCCATCTAATTGTTAGAAGCAATGCCCATCACATAAGAGAAAATAAAATAGATAGTACCATTGGTTGCATAGACAAATCCTCCAATTCCAACAACACCTAAGTTAGTGTGAGATGAACCATCAATACTAATTGTAGTGTCGAAAAATGGGTCCCTTAACATTTTCACACTCGTTTGGGTCCTCCTTGTGGATTTTGGCTTAATGTTGTCTTGATTTAGTGTTGTAATGTGGATAACACATTCACATTAGGGCTTGGGTCCTTGTGAACTAATGGAATTTAATGGTGCCTTGCAAAAGTTTTGTGAAGTGTTGTAACACACTTTCACACTTTTCTAGGGTTTTATCAAATAAACTAGGCATAATTCTAATCATAATCAGCATTAATCTTGCCTTATTTGGAGTGTTGTAAAGTGTTGTAACACACTTTCACATTACTCTAGGCTTTTCATTAATAATTGGGCTTTCTTATGCTTTAATTGGCCCTATTTTGCATCCAAAAGCCTCATTTATTGCATCTTTTCAAAAATAATCTCGACACCAATCAGTAACCAATCATAATTCAGGTGCTACTGGCTTGTGTGGCCCAGATTTAGTGTCTAGGACTCATTTTACACCTTGGGCGAATGAGTCCCACCTAGGTCTTTTTGGCCTCGATGCAAGTTTCACACATTTCTAAGCATTTTTCATTTTTGGTCCCATACATTATGTGTGATGGGACTCATTCACCACCTTGAGTGAATGAATCACATGTGACCAAAATTCAAATTTAATTCAAATTTCTGGCGGTATTTTATTCTCCTAAATCTGATGTCTACTTGTAGTGTTGTAATTTCGGTAATTCTTGCATAATTAAGTATGAATACAAGGTTATTTCACTCATATTCAACACCTAGCATTCAAGAGAGTTCTCAAGAGCATTAAGCATTCACAAGAGCATTCAAGAGCATTCTTCAAGTGCCAATCATCATGTCAAAGATTGCATTTTTCATGTTTGTTATTGTGCTAACATTTGTGATGTAGAGTTCATAATCCAAGCAAGTGTTTCAAGCAAGATCTATCACATTCAAGCAAGAGTCAAGAACCACATCCATTGCAGCCATTTCAAGCATACTTGTAGCACCTTATTGCTAGGGTTTAGTGAGTTGCAACATTTTCTTTTGTTCATTCATCATTCTCCTTTCATATTTGCTTTCATTTCAAGGTTTAATTACCAATAAGGGGTTTGGCCAAGGCAAACCCCTATTCACTAACCCCACAACATTTTTCCCTCTTCTTGTGTGTGATTTGTAGGGATAGGTTGCAAATTTGCTAAGAAGCAAAGTTGGAGAAAAGTTGTCAAGTCATCAAAATCCTTAAATTTGTCATCAAACCTTGGAGAAGCTTGGAAAAGGTCTACAAGTGGTAATTTGTAGTTTCAGATCTAGAAACTAGTCAAAAAGAGAAAAGCATACTGAGAGGCACATAATCCAGTTCTGAACTTCCAAAAAAGTGAAAGTGGATTGATTTGACACTATTGGTGAATGAGTCCCATTGTATAGGCCTGATAAAGATTTTTACATATTTAGATAACCTTTTGGCTGAAACATGTTCCTGTACATTTTCCCAAAAAATAGACAAATTTGCCTAGCTTGGCGAATGAGTCCCAGTCATTATTAGTAACAGATTTTTCAGTGATCCAGACCTCCATTCTGCCTTCTTCAGTCTAAACCAAGTGCACACTTTCAGTTTCATAGTTTTTTATTACATTTTGTTTACTTTTCTAGGTCATTTAGAGTTAGTTTGCATTCAATTAGGGTTTTACATTGTGTTTTTCATTTCATTATCTTTTCCAAGTTTACACTTGGTGGTGAAGCCCTCATCAGATATCATTCAACCTCTAGGACAGCCCTTTGCAAGATTTCAATCTCCTTTGCATTGAAATCTCAGGGGTTTGTTCTTGAGTGAGAGTAAGGAAATTGTCTCTCTCCTTTTAGGTCCAAAACCCTAGAAGCGAAAGAGAGAACACAATTTTCTTCCTTTCATTTTGGTGAACCTACATTTAGATCATCTTAATTTTGATTTAGAGTGCATTTATATCCTAGATTTAGCTTGCATTAACATTGCATTAAGAATTTGTAAATTCTAGGGTTTCAAATTTGCATTAGTGAAAAGCTCATATAGCTTGCATTGTTGCATCTAATTTCATTAAAAATCAGTAAAATTCTGCATTTGCATCACAAAACATAAAAATCATAAAATTCAATTCAAAAATTTTGAAAATTTTCAAAAAAATTAGTACTTGGACTCATTCGCCACCATGGGCGAATCAGTCCCTCTGCATATTTTTCACTGCATTTTTTGTCATTTAAACCTCATTTTACGAGTTCTTGTTTGTTGTTGTTATCTATTGATCATCAAAGCTTGCACCTCTCTGACAATCTTATGGGAAATCTAGTGAGTGGGGGACTAATTTGTGCCTCATTGAATACCTTCGGTATTTTTATAGAAGTCGTCTCTTCTTTGGGGGTTTGGAGTAAAGGGTAGAAATAAATGTAAATATAATACATAAAAAGGGCAATAGACCAACACTTTTACAACATTTCAAACCAAACCATTCCTATGATTGATATAATTAAACACATCTAATGCCACAACCCTTCATTGTTGGAAAGAGAATGAACAGCAAAGGCTAACAACAAGCATAGTGCAGACTTTCAAATCTTCCCACAGGCAGTGTTCATTAAGGTTCAATTAAACATAAAGATTTCTTAGGGTAATAGAAAAATATTCAAAAATTGCATAAGCTCTTTCTCTTAATACAGCATAATATAGTAAAACAACAACCTTTTAGAAAAACAGAGAAGTCTAATGACATAATCCAATTTTCACAAGTCACTATCCTACCATACAAGCATACAGCATGGAAATCAGCTACTTAAACTATTCAGATTCAGCTTGCAAGACATAGTGTTTCATTCAAAATGATAATATAAAGAAAGAAAGCTTGAAAAATGCCATACATGCACAGTCTCAATAATTTCTCCTCAATAGTTTGTGCTTTAAATATCAAATGAACTTTAAAACAAAGGTCAGATGTCAATCTGACAATAGTTTAAGCCTTAAAAGATAGAACATGCCAAGGATAAGTAGCTTTGCAATTGTGCTTCTGAAAATATTTCTATTTCCTAAGAAAACTAAAGAAACTTTCCTTAGCCAAGGAAACTAAAACTTGAAATTCCAACCCCTCATTGTGTCATCGCCTTCCTTATATAGTTTTAGAAAAAGAAAACACCACCTCGACACAAAATTCAATACTGTCAGGCCTATGTTTGATAGTGTAGACATCTAAAATTTACATTATGCATTCAATCGGTTCAGTCCAAATTAGATGTCGCATTAGGATCGGTCATCAATTAATCAAGTGCATTTTCATCCATTCATTTATCAAATAAACATTATTTCAACCTTCATCTTGCATCATCCACTTAATTCAATAAATCAAAAATCCATTTAAATCAAATCTTAAATTATATTCCATCATTTTCTAATTCAAATAAATCAAATATCAAATCAAAATGTCAACTCACCTAATCAGCATTAATCAGCATAATCATCATCTAATCCTAATCTAATGCTAATCACATCCCACTTGCATTATCTAGATCTAGCCACTTGCACAATAAATCAATTTTATTGATTTATTAAAACCTCATTTTCTCTCAACATGACAAGTCAAGCGGGGCATTTATCTTCTTTCTTGTCCCCTCTCAAAATTTATTTGCAAATTTAATTCAAAATTTCCCCCTCTTGGGCACTCTTCCCAAATCTTGCACATGCATCAACTAATCACATGATGACAAGTGTCCTCAACTCATTGGCTTGTTTTTGATCCCACATTGGTCCCTCTTCAACACTTGGCATTTTGAAAATCTTTAAATAGGTGCTTCATCCTCAAGCAAATCCTTCACAATTTCATGCAAGGTTACTCTCTTCATTTGAGATTTGATCTTGTTCATCATCAATCCATCATCTCCATTTGCATTTTATCATTTGAGCTTTGATCAAGGATTGGGAAAGGGTCACTAGCACATGTGACACCAATCCAACATGGAATAGGTAGCTTGCTTTTGTTTTCATAATGTTTTAGTCTTTATATTATCATTTGTTGCATTTTTGAAAGCATTTGCAATATATTCCATGGAGGTATTTGCAGATTTGTGTGTTATACTAACCCTTCTAATGAGTTTTTGAGGTTGGTCTTACATTGCAGATTTTGGGTACTTCATTGTGGCGCTAGAAGGAGGGCACCTCGTATATATTTAACATGCGTATATATGTTGAAACATTCAAGGAAACAAGAACACTCTTTATTGAATCTGAGTTTTGAGTAATCTGCATATCTTTTTATCTTGGATCTGTATGCTTTCATTTTGGCACAGGCAAGGAAATACGTTGTTTCTTTCATTAATATTGCTATCTTTGTTTGCCACACTTTGTCTACCTTCTCTAGCTAATAGAGATTGTGCACCGTATCCCTTTGGATTCACCATTTACTCCTGATTTCTCATTGTTTGAAACTGATTTCTGTCATTGAATGCGCTATATACATCTTACAGCCTTTCATGAGGCCACCATCACTGCATTTCCCGAGATCACAGTTCTTTAAAGCTTTTAATTTTCTGAGAAAACAATGAAGCGACCTTACTTTTTTAGTTTGTTCTTATGGGCATTTGGCATAATATATCTTAGTTTATGTTTTCTTCTTCCATATAGAGATTTGGGCTCAACAGAAGGTATTCTACCAGCACGCAGCTAGCTTTAACAATGAATAACATTTTAGCTAATGCAAGAGCATTCTATTCTTTTCCACGCACATTAGTTTTGATTATATTAATTTGGCAAAGGATGATTTGAGTTGCTAAAAAATAGTCATAATGTTTTGATGTCGCAATGAAGAGTGTGAAGCTGCATTGAGATAATTTCCATATGTCCTCTCTGTGTCCATGGGAAAGGACTGTGGTCATTGGCCTTACACCTGCGCAAGTTGAGCATATTATGAAGTCCTTTGTAGGGAAGTCAAGTAAGACATCGGTCACATCTCCGAGAACTACTTGACATCCACGACATTCAGCCAGACTGGAAGCAAAGTCAAAACATTTCCCAGCAGATGGCGGAGTTCCCTGCCTGCTAAAATAATTGGATGGCGGATCTCCCCTACGCGCTAACTCCTCCCAGCAGATGTTCTCTCAGTCGATGCTCATATCTCCTTAGAAAAGAGATATATTCTGATTTATTAGCTGGCGTTGGGATGTTATAATTTCATCAAATAGATAACGAGGAAAACTGTGCTTTCTAATGCTGATTATAATAACCTCTTTGATTTACATGTTCTATTGCTGATTATGCTAATTATATTAACATCGTTGAGCTCTTTCAGTAATTTAAGATCTTATTTGATTTTAACATAGCCTAAATCTGAATATTTATTTCCTTGTACATACTAGTATAGCTAGACTGCGTACCTTCTCACATTGTGTATTAAGAAACCTGCTCTTTTGATTGACTTCGAGCCTTTTATTAATGATAAGTACGTACAGATCTAGTATTTTTGATATGCATTCATTGTTTTCTGACTATGACTGACTGGCTTTCGAGATATCTTACCAAGCTACTCTTTTATGCAGTAAAGTGGATCTGTGCTCAACTCGTTATCCAAGCATTGTAATAAATGCAAAGATCTTGGGAGACATCATAATCTTTGTAGGATATAAGTTACATATTTCCCACACATGCTTGTGAACGTATATTTAAAGCTGCATTTGAGAGTAAGCTCATTTAAAACAAATAACCACTCATGTCTAACATTTTCCTAGGGGAAGATAAGACACCATCAAGAGAGTAAAATCATTGAAGGCATTTGTATCTTGGGGTCACTCATTGATCATTTTTTTAGGCTAAGTCAAGAGGATTTGGAATCTTGCTTAAACTATCATAAAACTTTATCTACATTGCAAATGGGGTTTTTAATTAGAGGTTTCATTTTATTGGCTTAAAATCATTTATGTTTTCATTTCATTATTTGAAATTGATGATTAAAATGATTGTAATTTAATAAAAATCATCACATAAGTATCTTTTGTTTAATAGGTACAAAAGTAAACGAAGGAAAAGCGAAGGAGGTACAAACGAACAACGAAGGTACAAGGGAAAAGCGAAAGGCGAGTAGGTACCAAAAGCCAACAAAGGAAAGCGAAAGGTCAACAAAGAGAAGGCTATCAAATGAAAACCAAGGAGGGGAAATTTTTTTTTTGAAAACACAATGTGTTTTTAAACACTTTAGTGTTTGATCAACACTACTTCATGAAATTGTTTTCCTTTTCGTTTTAGAACACTAGTTTTCATTTGGGTCTCAAACGAACAATTTGATTTTCATTGCAAGGGGCTTAAAACGAATCTTAGGACAAACTTACTAGAGTTCATTTTGGGTTAAAAAATTGAACAAGTAATCTTCATATTTCATTTGGTGCTTAAAACGAATTCACAATTGCTTTGAATGGTATAAAACGAACAAGTGTTTGAATTGTGTGATTGTCTTTTGAGTACGTATCCTCTCCTTGCGCCAGGCGATCTAGGGTGCAAGAGAAACACTCAAAATACATTTTATTGCTTTGAAACACTTCGATTTGGGTTTAAAATTGAACATCTTGTGCTAGTGTGAGTAGGGGCATTTTTGCGTACATTCTCTTTCTTTGTGCCATCAAAGATTGATCGAGTTACAGATTGTGTCTTTGCTTGCTTTTGTTTATCTTAGAGGGCCTGCCTTGGGGAAAAAGTACTCACCCAAGGGAACGACTCAACCGGTAACAGTCTAAAGCCAAGAGTATTTCTAGCCGAGATATAAATGTGGGTTTTGGTTAAACACCATTATCACGCGGTTGGCTCAGACAAGATTGGTCTTCGGCTACATGGATCCGAAGGGGACTTTGCCGTGATGGGTCAATCTCCCCACGAACGGAAAGTCCTACTAGAACCCATGTGCTAGAATTTTCCAAAATCCTTAATCTATTTATTGGTGCAAGAACGGGTCATTCCAGCTTTCACCCCACACCTTTACTTCGGCCTTTCTAGTAGAGATGGAAAAGCATGCCAGCGGTAGTTTCATGGCGGTGCTGATGCTTGGTCAGCCTCGCATTGATCGACATAATGAGCCGCGGGAGGGGAGCCAGTCAAGCATCTAACCATCCGGCTAGAGATAAGCCAGAAATCGATCAAGTCCAAGTGGGAATCCAACAAATATTGTCTACTACATCCATATAGGGCTTGTAATTATTCTTTGTTTGAAAACACAAAGGTGAATTCAAAAACATTTTGCCAAACAAACATTCAACATGGACCGCGAAAATTTCAAAACCCTCTTTAAGACAAACATCATTGACTAATCCATATGTTACTGCTTTCCCTGTGGATTCACGTCCGTAGAGGTTCCTAAGCATTGGATTATATCTCAATTTGTCTTCTTGAGTAAACAATAGGAAAACCCTTGCCTTAAGTTCATTGAATTTCCACATAGAATATCTTGTGGGGTTTAAAGAAATTAAGACATTGGTACATCTTAGTTTGAAACTTTAATCAAAGAGAGTGTTTTTGGTAAAATAAATCCATTAAGCAAAGACTAAGCAAAATGAACTTTCATGTGTGTTGAAGACTCCAAATCCCAAAAGCAAAAATCATTGATTGGAAATCCAAAATGGTCAAATCATTCCTTGGTTAACAAAGGTCTTTAGGAAGCATATGCATGCTCTTCAATACCTAGGTCTTGAAAAATACAAAGTGGTCTTTTTAGGTTCATCTAGGGATCAAAAAAAAATCAAACCCCTTTCATCCATCTTTCAAAACATCCAAACATCCATCTCACAAGTCATCTTTTGAAAAACCTTGAAATCATCCTTGAAATGCTAGGCTTTATGACAAAATCAAGCAATCATTCAAACTCATTGAGATCAAGTCCTTGAAAACATTTATCAAAAACACCTTTGGCTAGGAATGTGTGAATGCATCCTTTTGCATATCTTTAGTCAAAGTCATCCAAATCATCTTGTCTAGCTTAGTGTATGTAGATGAATCCTTCTCCATATACTTAGTGAAATAATCATTTTGTTTGGTTAGGTGTGGGTAGATGCATCCTTCTCCTCACACATATCCAAATCATCATCCTTTGAACACAACTATCCTTTAGATCATTATCAAACATCCTAGGGTTCCTTTTGTTCAAAATCCAAATCAAACTCCAAATCAAGATCAAGGACAAAGTCTCAAAATCCAAAAAATCAAACCAATCAAAAATCCAAAGCCTAGTATTTCATTCAAGATCTATCAAAAGTCAAAACATCCATAACATCCATCTTTGAACATCACCATCATATCATCATCACGTTTGATCCTAAAAGGCATCCTAAAAACTTTCACTTTGGGACATAAAATAGAGATTAAATCCAAGGAATCAAGAGATTCATCTCCCATATTTCCGAAGATTGATCTTTGTTTTATGGTTCAAATGAGATCTCAATACAAGAAGAGTATGGAAGCCCACAAAGAAACTCCCGCTTCAAGTGACCTTAGCCAAACAAACGCAAAAATGAATCTCGCAGAATCAAGCAATCCATTGGTCCCCTCATCATCACAAAACCCACAAGAAGAAAATCAAGGGGAGGACCTCACCTTTGGAATGTCTCGCGAAGAAATAGCCGAAATGCTCCAAAATCCAGACAACCATAGAATCATCATCATGATGAAACTAAACCCTTCGTTGTACATGCTTGAACTAGCAAAGCAAGGGGCCAAGTTGCCTTTGGATTTTGATGTGAGCACCATAGTAGAGACATCTTTTCCGCCAATCTCATCCACCATCCCCATTTCATCCACACCCCCATCCCAAAACGTCACACAAAACATTCCAAAAATCACGACATCGATTGCTCCAACTCAACCAAATGTCAACAAGGGAAACACATTTCTCAATGAACTTCAATCACATCCCCTTGTGAATAACCAAAACTTGGACGCAAACACCACATTGGAACAAAACACCCTCCAAAATTCATTACACCAAAATGTTCCTCTCACTTTACATTATGACCTATCATCAACATCATTTCATGGAGCACCACAAACACCTCTTCTCACGAATTCACAAAAAGAGGGAGACATATTTGGAGCAGGGGGCATTTTTAACACCACAACACTCTCACAAGGATTCGCCCCCCTCATGTTTCCACCTATCCCACCACTACCATTATCATCCACATCACTCCTTGGCTTGGGGTTGCCTCCCCTACCAAGCATCAATCAAACCGCTATCCCAACCATGAATCAAAACATTTTTCCAAACGCTCAAAACTTATTGTTGACATCACAAACGACAAACACGCAAGCAATGGCAACATCATCAAACACCCCCACAACATTGCAAAACATGGTCTCTCAAGGGCCAATCACATCAATGATGCCACTTACCACATTAACAACACCATCCACCAATCACACAATCAACACGACAACACCATCCACCTTTCACGCAATCAACATGACAACACCATCTACCAACCAAATGAT
>VDFB02020053.1:34679-58430 GCA_007258455.2 Sequoia sempervirens | reverse complement strand
CATGTGATCAAATTTGCTTTTATTTGTGTTGTATTCAATAAAGGGTGCTTGAAACAAGTTTTAAATCCTTAAAAATCTCTAAATTTCTAGGGTTTTTTCAACTTTTTTTCATTTTGCCGAGTTTGCGCCGAGTCCGAGTCCCAAGTCGCCAAGTCGCCCTCGCCGAGTCCGAGTCTCGTTACTATGATTTATATATTTAAAATATTTAAACTATATTTTTAAACATATTTATTATTTATTTTGCTTTGTGTTTAGCTTTATTAATATATTTAAACATATTAGTATATTAATATTATTCTTTTACTTATTTTAAGTTTATTATTTATATTTTTTAAAAATCAAAATTATATAAGGCAAATTTAATCCGAATTTTTTACTTTTCGAATTTTTTCCTTGCCAAACTTCATCCGAATTTCAATGTTGCCAAACTCAAATTCGATACTAGTGACTTAGATCCATACTATGCTTGCAACAATGCATGCGTAGAAAAAGAAGATTCCTAAAAGAATATCTTGTTGACGATGTAGTTGTATAATATGTCACAAGGTTCAGGCCTCAGCAAATTTGATCCAAGAAGTTCGAAATTTGCCAAATTTACAAAAAAACCCAAAAAAATCGTTTCAATTTGCCCTAAAATTCATACGAAAAAAGGGCATAGGACTTTTTTTAATTAAAATATTCTTAAAAACATGTTTTCAATTAAATTTTTTGGAGTATAAACATATGGCTAGCTTTATTGTGGGCTTCTTTACTTGTTTTGTGAATCTTCCCTACAAGATGTGAGAATGTTTATTGTTTGTTATGTAGCCACCATGGCCACAATGAACAAGTCTACTGCCAAAACATGAAGGGAGAATGATGAAACACAATCTGAGGTCCAACAAGATAGTACATTTTAGTGCTCCTACAACAAGGAGCTACTAAATGACCTATAGTCACACTTGAATCCAACTTTATCCAAGTCAAACAATCTAAAAATACAATCAGCAATGTGTGGATTCACTATTTTAGGTTTTGTTGTTGTTTGTTTTTATAGAATTTAACATATTATAAATGTATCGACATATTTTTAATTTCTAGTATATTAAAATTTAATATTTTAAAATATTTAATTTAGATTATTAATTATTAATATATTTAATATGCTAAATTGAGCATATTTAGTATTTACAATAGTTAAATTTAAAATATATATATATATATATATTTTAATGCTTTTAAATTTCTATTAGTTGAATTTCATCACAAATATTTTTTGGTGAATTTTATTTGCAAACTTTAATTTGAATTTTGCCTCTATCAAGCACAAACATGAATCTTGTGACTAACTTTTTATTTTTGAAAAAAACAAAATTTATATAAGGCAAATTTAATCAAGATTTTTTCCCGCTTGTCGAACATCATCTAAATTTTATTGTTCTCGAACATGAACCCATACTCGAACCTTTTGACATAGGTTGTGTGGACAACAAAGGAACTTTTTTGCTAATGCCTAGGGCAAAGTGTTCAGATTTTGATGATTTGACAATTGATCTATAGGTTTCGAGCTTCCTGGACACAATGCCAAGGTCAATTTTGCCTCAAAAATACTCTGAATGATGAGTAATCTGCAAATGTCCAACAAAAAACCTTTCCTTCAAAACCTTGTAGATATACCCTTCTATATCCGATTTGGACGAAAAAAATGGCAAAACTGACTTTCTCAAATGCTATATACTCAATGGTATGATCAGATTTGCTACATCAAGCTCCAAATTGCACTTGCAATATAAAGTCACAAAGAGGAACCCCCCTAAAAACTAGTATTTCTATTAAATGTTTTTGATTCTCCAAATCATCATTCGATGCAAGAGAAAAGTATACTCAACTTTCAAAGAAAATACAAGATATGCAACCTGAATCTCTCAAAATACAAACAAAAAGTAATCCCACAAGCTTTGATACCGTGTAAGTCTCAACTATGGAGATAGCCCCCCTAGATGAGGAGCTTTAATGAAAGCACAAAGAGACCCAAAATGAAAGAATAATTATGTTTTTTCAAAGGAGATCAAGGAGACTAAGAACCGACAAATGCCCCATATGATTAGTTATAAATATGAGTATCTCACTTGTAAGATAGATTTTCTCCAAATCTCCTTGTAATCTCATAGGTCTATGCCTGCAAATAATTTAGTAAACTTCTTGTTACAACGAGTTTTGCAGTACAAAAGGATGTTCATAAATCTTCCCCAACAGTCATAACCTTTCACAATGCACTTAATAAGTACCAACTTAAGGCTATTCAAGTTACTAGAAGAACTAGTATCGTCATGGCATAGCTAAAAACTCGCAGCAGTGACTAAAACTCATACATATGTTCCAACTAACAACATGTACACCTTTTAGGCCCTACTTGTTGATGTTATAGCGGTGGGAGTTCTCTTTCCCTCCTAAATTCGAAATAAATAAATAATTTATGGGGCCAACTCAAGTGGAGTGTCGCCTCATTTCAAATAATAATTTATATTTATTTTTTTATTGAAGCCGACTCAATATATAAAGTCACCTCATTTTGTAAAGTCGTCTCTTTTGTGTAAGAAACCGACCCTTCATGAAAAGTCACCTTAATGTGTATATATACAAGGCGTCTCCCTCTTCATTTTGTAGTTCAATAATTCAAGACAAGTTCGCATACTTCAAGGAGGAGTTCACATTCTTACAGCAGATCGGTATTTTGCTTCAAGGAGATCGATACAAAGGAGAATTCATTATTGCTTGTATATTCGCATCTAGAGAGGTGCTATCATCATTGCATCAGATCGGCCTAGTGTTTGGCCAAGTTGTAAAGCAGATTTCTGCTCTTTAATTAAATATATAAGTGATATATTTGTGGCTGGGTTTTTTCTCACTCAAGAAGAAGGGTTTTCCCAGGGTATTTGTTGTGTCTTATTGTTCATTATTTTGTTTTTGCTGCTTATCTTCATTTCTAATCTAAAATTAACATGGTATCAGAGCGGGTTTAAGCAAGATCAAGATCAGATTTGTTCAAGCAGTGAAGTCTTCTTCTCTTCTTCTCATCTAAGTGAGTATCTAAGCATCGAAGATGGTGAATGGACTCAAGGTTGAAGATAGGCTTGATGGTGCATCGAACTTCACCTCTTGGAAATTCAGAGTTCTTATTGCATTGGAAGAAAATGACCTTCTAGACTTCGTGGAGAATGAAGTGCCCGAGCCATCCAATGACGCTGAGAAAACTCAATGGAAGAAGAATGGCACTAAGGCTAGGAAGATCTTGATAGATTCTGTGAAGGATCATCTTGTGCCAATTCTATCCAAGATGAAGACAGCCAAAGTCATGTTCGAGACTCTTCAAGGCTTGTATGAGATCAACAACACCAGCAGAGCTCTTGCCTTGAGACAACAGCTCCATCATATAAAAATGGCTAAAGGAGATTCAGTCATCTCCTTCTTCATGAAGATTATTGAGTTGACAGATCAGCTATATGCCATTGGAGAAATAGTTCAAGATAGAGACCTAGTTATGTTGGCACTGAATGGTCTTCCTCAATCTTGGGAGCCCTTTATCCAAGGCATTAGTGGAAGATCTAAATTACCCAAGTTTGACCGTCTTAGGGCTGATTGCATTCAAGAGGAATCTAGGTTTGCAGCAAGAGGAAATGGACGAAGCTCCCATAACGAAAAAAATCATGTTCTTGCTACTCAAACTTCCAGAAGGAAAGGAAGAGAAGGGAGAAAAGGGAATTTCAAGAGGAATACAGACAGAAAATCAGATTCTGCTCCTGAACCAAAGAAGAAGAAGGATCTCTCTCACATTCAATGTTTCAGATGTGACAAGTATGGTCACTATGCTCGAGATTGTATAACAAGACCAAAAGAACATGCTTCTACTACGGATGTTGATGATGTGTCACCTCAAAAGGAATCTAGAGACAACTCAGAGGGATTTCTATTCATCTCCGCTCTTTCAAGCAATGTTCCAACCAACAGTAACACTTGGTTGATTGATAGTGATGCTTCACGACACATTACAGGATATCCAGAGCATCTTTCTAACTTCATAGAAAGAGAAACCAACCTGCAAGTGATAATCGGAGATGATGCTTGTTATTTAGTGAAAGGTGTTGGGGCCACCTCTCTTCATCTAGATTCTGGCATCCCTATTCATTTGAGTGATGTCTTGTTTGTTCTAGGAATCAAAAAGAAATCTTGTCTCAATTTCAGTATTGGAGGACAAAGGGTACCAAGTTGCATTTTCTGAAGGGAAAGTTCTTGCTTGGCCGAAGAACTCTAGCATCAAAACAGCCCGTGTGATTGGTGTTCGCCAAGAGAGTCTATACAAACTTTCTATTCGTCCAATTCAAGCATTATTGCATGACTCCACCAATTCAAGTGAGCTATGGCATAGGAGACTTGCTCACCTACACTTCAGAGCTCTTCCATCTATGGAGAAGATGGTTACTGGTTTATCGAAGCTCGGTTAGGAGCATGATGGCACTAGCAGAGGATGTGCACTGGGTAAGAATATTAAGAGTACTTTTCATAGTAGTGAAAATAGATCAAAAGGAATTTTAGATCTTATTCATTCTGATTTATGTCGTCCAATGTCTGTGGCATCTTTGAGTGGATTTTGGTATTATGTGATTTTCATTGATGACTATTCTCGAAAGACTTGGATTTACTTTTTGAAGTCTAAGGAGTCTGAAGAAGTACTTGATAGATTCAAAGAATTCAAGGGTCAAGTTGAAAATATGTCCAGGAAAAGGATCAAGGGTCTGAGATCTGATAATGGAGGAGAATACACCTATGTAGGTTTCCGTAATTTCTGCATTGAGGCAAGGATCAAGAGGGAGTTTTGTGTTCCGTACAACCCTCAACAAAATGGAGTTGCAAAAAGAAAGAATAGATCAATAGTTGAGGCAGCCAAAGCTATGATTCATGATCAAGATCTACAAACCTTCCTTTGGGTAGAAGCTTCCAGAACTACAGTAAATGTTCAAAACTGAAGCCCTCATCAAATATTGGAAAACATGACTCCTGAAGAGGCCACAGGTGTGAAACCTGAGGTTAGTCATTTAAGAATTTTTGGTGGTCCTGTTTATATTCATGTGCCTAAAGATAAAAGATCTAAACTAGAACCATCAGACAAGAAAGGAATATTTGTGGGTTACAATGAGTCTTCAAAGGCCTACAAGATCTATATTCCAGGGCAAAAACAAATTGAGATCAGCAGGGATGTCTCTTTCGAAGAGGAAGTAGCCTTCAAAAGATCTAAAGGGTCTTACATGGAGATAGACAGTGAAGAACAGGAGACACCTTAGGATATGGACATTTCTCCTGATCATACTCCTGAGATTCAGAGGGAGTATACTGAACCAAAAGAGACTATTGATCCAATTGATCCCATAGAACCAACTGATGGGCCAAGTGATATTGCTATAGGTCGAAAGAGACCTCTATGGGCTAGACAAACTATGCAAGAGGCAGAAAAGTATGCAGCTCCTCATGGCACCTTTAGAGAAAGCAAGAGACCGTAGAAGTTTCCAGGCTATGTGGCATTGATGAGTCACATCATTGAGTCTAAGCCTTCTAGTTTTGAGGAGGCATCCAATCAGCAGGTGTGGAGAGATGCTATGACAGAAGAATATCAGTCTATCATCAAGAATGATGTTTGGGATGTTGTACCAAGACCTGAAGGAAAATCAGTTGTGTCTTCCAAGTGGCTCTTCAAGATCAAGCATGCAGCTGATGGGAGCATTGAGAAGTACAAAGCAAGATTTGTAGCAAGAGGATTCTCTCAAAAGGAGGGAATAGATTATGAGAAGACATTTGCTCCTGTTGCTCGATATACATCTATCAGGACTATTATTGCTATTGCATCAGCTAAAGGCTGGAAGCTACATCAAATGGACGTAAAGACTGCATTTCTTAATTGTGTGATTGAAGAAGAAGTGTACATTGAGCAACCAAATGGTTTTGTGATTCATGGGAAGGAGTCTCATGTATGCAGATTGAATAAGGCATTGTACGGCCTTAAGCAAGCACCTTGTGCATGGTATGAAAGAATTGATCGATACTTGATGAGCTTGGGATTCTCCAAGAATGATGCAAATTCCAATCTTTACTTCAAGGTAGTTAATGGCGAGGCTTTAATATTGGTTCTTTATGTTGATGATTTATTTCTTACTGGAGCAGAATATCTCATTGTCAAATGCAAGAAAGAGTTAGCCTCTGAGTTTGAGATGAAGGATCTTGGTCTTATGCATTACTTTCTAGGACTGGAAGTGTGGCAAAGACCCAATGAGATTATTCTTAGTCAAGGGAAATACACCATAGATATCTTGAAGAGATTTGGGATGATGGATTGCAAGTCCATGTCTACACCTATGGAAACAAATTTGAAGAAGTTGAGTGATTTTGCGGCTAGTTTAGATTTGGTAGATCCCACCATGTACAAACAGTTGATTGGATCATTGATGTATCTAGTCAATACTCGACCAGACATTTGTTATGCGGTGAGCGCTTTCAGTCAGTTCATGTGTGAACCAAGGCAAATTCATCTAGTTGCAGCAAAGCATATCTTGAGATACTTGCATGGCACAATGGGATATGGCTTGAGATATACTTCCTATGAAGATCTGAAGTTACAAGGCTATTCGGATTCTGATTGGGCCAAGAGTGTAACTGATAGGAAGAGCACCTCTGGATGTTGCTTCAGTTTGGGGTCTTCCATGGTTTCCTGGTGTAGCAGGAAGCAGACTTTTGTGGCACTAAGCACTGCAGAGGTTGAATACATTGCAGCATGTGTAGCAGCTAGAGAAGCAGTGTGGCTTTGAAAGCTCCTTGCAGGATTGTTTGGTCAAACATTGGAGCCGACAGTGATTCATTGTCACAATCAAAGTTGTGTGAAGCTCTCTGTCAATCCAATGTTTCATGCTAGAACAAAACATGTGGAGATCAAATATCATTACATCAGAGATATGGTGTTGAGGAAAGCATAACAACTCAAGTATATTTGCACTAATGAACACACGGCTAATATTCTCACCAAGCCTCTCTCCACAATGAAGTTTGCACATTTTCAAGACAAGCTTGGAGTTGTGGAGAATGTTGCCCTTGCTGAGAGGGAGACTCAACATCAATGATCTTTGCTATTTGCTATAATGCATATTTCTTTGAGACAGAGAAATATGAGGTGAAAGCCCTCATCCATCTCTGAGACGGAGATGTTGTTCTTTCCACCCATGGGAGTAGCCATGGTGGATGTCATGTTGAGAGACTCCATGACAGCATCACGTTGAGAGACTTTGTGATGACTCCTTTGTACTTGTGTTTTTCCACACATGGGAGTAGCCATGGTGGACGTCATGTTGAGAGACTCCATGACGACATCACGTTGAGTGACTTTGTGATGGGCACTTGTGCACATGTTTCTTTCCACACATGGGAGTAGCCATAGTGGACGTCATGTTGAGTGACTCCATGACGTTATCACGTTGAGAGACTCTGTGATAAACTCTTTTCCACAAATGGGTGTTGCATTGTGGGTGTCATGTTGAGAGATTCCATGACATGGATATCTGGAAAAATACCTCCCTAGCTAGGAGGGAGTGTTGACGTTATCACGTTGAGAGACTCTGTGATAAACTCTTTTCCACAAATGGGTGTAGCCATTGTGGGTGTCATGTTGAGAGATTCCATGACATGGATATCTGGAAAGATACCTCCCTAGCTAAGAGGGAGTGTTGATGTTATAGCGGCGGGAGTTCTCTTTCCCTCCTAAATTTGAAATAAATAAATAATTTATGGGGCCGACTAAAGTGGAGTGTCACCTTATTTCAAATAATAATTTTTTTTTTTATTTTTTTATTGAAGCCGACTCAATATATAAAGTCACCTCATTTTGTAAAGTCGTCTCTTTTGTGTAAGACGTCCACCCTTCATGAAAAGCCACCTTAATGTGTATATATACAAGGTGTCTCCCTCTTCATTTTGTAGTTCAATAATTCAAGACAAGTTCGCATACTTCAAGGAGGAGTTCACATTCTTACAGCAGATCGATATTTTGCTTCAAGGAGATCGATACTAAGGAGAATTCATTATTGCTTGTATATTCGCATCTAGAGAGTTGCTATCATCATTCCATCAGATCGGCCTAGTGTTTGGCCAAGTTGTAAAGCAGATTTCTGCTCTTTCATTAAATATATAAGTGATATATTTGTGGCTGGGTTTTTTCTCCCTCAAGAAGCAGGGTTTTCCCGGGGTATTTGTTGTGTCTTATTGTTCATTATTTTTTTTTTGCTGCTTATCTTCATTTCTGGTCTAAAATTAACACTACTATTATGTTGACCTCTATTCCATGATACCTATGGACCTTCCAGGTTACTTGTACTCTCTATTATATTAAAAATAGCAAAAGAGTGCTTGTCCATCCATGTAAAATAATTGACATGCCAAAGTGCTTATTCTATGTAAACCCTTTGCACCAAAGTTCTCTTCTTGCCTCTACCCTCTAGTGGCCTCTACACCCTTTATTTGTCCTGAAAATCTTTATGGATCCTTAAGGTCTCCTGGAATAACCAAAAACATTCAATTTAAAGGGGTTTGAACTTGCATTCCACCGTCTATTACAACCAACTCACTTCAATATAACAATTTTAATTTGAAAATGATCAAAAATAATATACTTATGAGCAAACTGAAAGCTCTTTAGACAATAAAACTAGCACTTGCACTGGAAGGAGCTGTAATGGTTATGCTGATTGCAATGCCCTATAAATTTGAAAGTAGCATTGGGTCAATAGAGATGCCTAACCTTTTGTAAGAGGTCTTAAGAAAATGTTTATTGACTTGCTCATCTCAAATAAAGTCCCAAAAGTAAATAATTATATTTGAATAACTGCTGGATAGGGGTGCTCAATGGAGCATAAATGTCATATATCATTCAACAATTAAATCATTAATAAGTTATTCTTCTACTTTTATGGCCAGAGGTTTTCCTTTTTTTAGGGTGTTTTCACTCGCAGGGGTGGTTATTTCCTTGGCCAGGAGGCTCTGTAGAGCTAAGCTTTTAATTGTGAATGTAGGTGTTTATCAAGTGCAGCATAGCATTTAATAAAATCTGATATAAATTGACTCTTAATCTCAATTTGCATTCCGCAATAAGAGACACATTCTCTGTGCTAGAATAGAGGAATTATAGGAAGAAATAAGTTAAACGCAGATGTTAGAAAGATCTCATTCAATGTTCTCAAAGAGTACCCAAGCTAAGAAAGCAATTAATATAGGAAATTTGAAGTGACACATGGATATTTGACATTGGAAATTTTAATAGGAACCAAGAGCACTATTCTTAAATTGATTCTAAAATCAAAACAAATTAATATGCTGCATTACATTTTGATACATTTGATGTCCACAGATGTGACAACCTAGTGGTAATTGCCCTATGAAATATACAAATATGAGCTTGAGCTCTATTCACATGTTGAACATGGCTTCTTTGAGCACAATAGATTCCACCGCTCAATTTTTTTAATTGCAATTTCATTATATTCTCATTGTAAAAATCTCATTTTTTCCATTTTCTTATGACATTAAAGAACATAGTTAAAGAAAAGATGCAAACAACCTCCAAGAAGGGTCACTTGAACTTCTAAAATGAAGTAAAGTGACAGTGAGCAACTAGTGACAAGGAGAACACAGCATCAGCTAAAAAAACATTGAATGAAGTTATTGCTATTGGGATTTGGGTGGAGCTTAGAGCTATATTTCCCTATGGGATAAGTTGCCATAAATTCACTAGGTTATTGTCATTGGCATTTGGGTGTAGCTTAGAGCTTGATTCTAGTTGCAGAGAGTCTCTACATGTATATCTCTAGGATTGGGTAGCATAGTGTGTGTAGGTTTTAGATATTGGTGACCCCTTTGTATTTGTTCAATTTATTTTCTGGAATTTCATTCGCTTTCCATTGTTTTCCTCCTTGTTTTGCTTCTGTTTGTATGCTTTTTGTACCTATTTGACAATTGTTCATTTGACCCTCAATCAGTGGCTACACCTGTTGATGTTCTTGCAGCGTCAGGCTGTATCTTCCAGACCCGCGTATGAGATAATTCAAATGGAGCCTCAACGGCTATTTGAATTATATACACTCTATTATGGGCCAACTTGAAGCAATATAGAGACACATCTTTTGATTAATATGCATTTAGTTAATGGAGCGATTTAATGAAGAGGCACGTATTCCTAAGGAGATGCAATTCACTTATGGCCGACTTCATTTGTTAAGATTATGATTTGTTTAGTATGGCCGACTTCCTTGAAGAGACAATGCTGACTTCTTGCATTTAATTGTGACGACTTTTGTTAGAGGCCGACATGATAATTTGAAGAGATGCGTCTCTTCAAATCAGTTGTATATATACTCATTGGTTCGTCCTCTCATTATTCATTCATTTTAGTTCATATTATATATACATGCGAGTTCAGTCCAAGTGCAGAAGGCGAAGTCATTGATTCAGATTGATTATTGTCAAGTGTGTGTTCTTCAAGGTGGTGCGATATCTCTTGAGGCTGTATCTTGTATCAGCGAAATATTGTTCTGTGTTGGCTGTATTGCATTCTTAGTTGGTGCTCATATTCGGCCTTCAGACTGGCCTATTGTAAAAAGAGACTTTCCTTATTGAGATTCAATATATAAGTATTATATTGTGGCTGGGTTTTTCTCCCTCAAGAGGAGGGTTTTCCCAGGGTATCTGCTGTGTACTGTGTCTGATTTTTGAATTAATTTTCTGTGCACTTATCTGATCACTAAATTTAACAACACCAATCTAGTATCATAGTTTAGTGTTCCAAGTGCTAGAGATAAACTCGCAACAATTCCATTGACGAAGCTTTGTGCAAAGTATTGTCACATTTTAGGTGAACTAGTGAAGATGTCTCGTAGGAAAATGGGGTGCAAGAAACCAACAAACAACCCATGTTGTAGATATGGCTGATGCATTGGGAGCCATTCATGTCTAGCTCAATTATTGAAACCACACAACAAAGAGGTCTTGTGCTCAAATCATTTTTCCCAAGGGTTGTACCGAAAATCCTATTTCTTCATTTGTATGCCCTTTTGTAGTTTTCTATATTTTTTATATGTATCCCATCCCCTTCCATATTTCTCTAATTTTCTTAATCTTTGCCTCCTATATTCCAACTATTATGGGGTTACATTTGAAAGCTATCTTCATAGTATCTTTGAGGGCCCTGGCTCAATTGGCTAAATGGTGCAGGGGCACCTACCTTCATTTTGTAAATATGGTCAAATGTTGGATTTTTTTTGGTGTTTTGAGTCATATCGGATGTAATAAGGTCTATTTAGACCATTTTCAATGTAATGAGTCTCATAGGGTTGGTCATGCATAAAGTTGTCATGTTTTTGTAATTGTTGCAAAAGTTGCAATGCAACTTTGCAATTTTGGCTTGTTTTGGGAGGTGAATAGTCAAGTCATTCAAAAAGTGGTTGGAACCGTTGGTTTGGAGTTGGATATGTTTAAATATGTCTTGAAAGGCTAGAGGCATTTTTCTGGAGTTGTTTTTGAAGATCAAGCAATAAGAAATCTCTGTTTTTCTGCAATTTCTTGTGTATTTTTTGCTGCTACAGCACTTTGTACGGTTCCGTACTGTGTGTTAATGATCTGAAGTGTGTTGGATTCGATGGTGGCATGAGTTAACTGTGTTTTGGCTTTGATTTGATCTGATTTCATAAAGTTTAAAGGGAGTTAGAGCCAATTTGGTGAAATCAGCCAGAAACCCTAGGTTAAGAGGGTTTGGTAGAAAAAATGGAATATTGAACCATTCCACCAGTGAAAACCTCTGCAAATCGGTGGAATGGCTTTAGTTAGGATGTTCTTCAAGTTTGTAGGGTTTGTAGATGCAGGGGATGGAGGTAGGGCAGTGTTTGATCGAGCCCTAGCCTAATATCTCAATGTATTAGGCTTAGGAGTAGAGGTTAGAAGTAGGGTTTTGATAATTGGTGAATTTGTGGATATTTCAGTTGACAAAAGTTGTTGTTTCAGACCCCATGTGACCTGGTTGAAGTCTAGGAATGAGAGTTTGTGGTTGGGAAAGTGTTTAGATGGAAGTTGCTTTGGAAAACAGGCCTAATTGGGCTTAAGGGCAGCATAGCAGTCTATTTTAGAGGGTGTTGTTACAAAACAAGTATATGCACAAATTTGATATGTCCAAGAAGAGCATAAAGGGTATCTGTAATGACAATCCAATTGTGGGTTTGAAACCTCCTTTGAAAGATATGGTGAAATTTCACTATTTGATGTGCTATAAGCTAGATTGAAGGAATTGTGAGAACAACACCAAGTTAGGGTTCCCAAATTGAAAAGGCTATTGAATTGTGATTGGTTAGAGGACCTCCACCCTGCTCTGCATCACTAAAGCTTCCTGTTGCATGCAAGGGGTCACGAAGTCCAATCTTCCCCCTCCCCCCCATCTCCATGGTACCGGAGGGCATGTCGCACCGTCACTGGTAACATGAAAAAAGTTTAACAAGCGCACTGCAGTTTATAGGGAGGGCTACCCAATTCCTTCAGTCTAAATATTATCCTTATTAGGTTTGGTGTGAGTGGAGAGATATAATTTTAACCTTCTTCAATACCATTGTTAGCATGAACAGATTAAATGCACAGAAAATAATTCAAAATCAGAGACAATAACACAGCAGTTACCCTGGGAAAACCCTCCTCTTGAGGGAGAAAAACCCAGCAACAAAGATCTCTCTTATATTTGAACAATGACAACAGATCACTTTACAAATAGGTCTAACTCAAGACCAATATTCAGCACAGAAGTTCGCATCAAACTTGGCACTTCAAATTTTGGCAGAGACAAGAGTTCACAATCTGTCCTAAATCAATTTGCAATCTGATATTGAAGTACTGAGAGGAACTCACGCTTGACAGAGCATAGACCTAAAGAAAATCGCACCTAGCAGAGACAGAATATAGATCTACAACAATTCGCCCCTGCATGAACTTTACTCTATGAGATGTTCGCTCTTATATATGATCGCACTGCACTGTGTGATATATTCGCCCTTTAATCATTCGCACTTTATCATCTGATAAATTTGCACTGGATCATCAGACAAATTCGCACTTGATCATCAGATAAATTCGCACTGGATCATCAAACAAATTCGCATTGGATCATCAGACAAATTCGCATTTGATCATCAAATAAATTCGCACTGGATCATCAAACAAATTCGCATTGGATCATCAGATAAACTTATGTGCATAACCGAACTGGCATAGATGGTTAATAATGGACGAAACAATCTGTATATATACAAACGAATGGGAGAGATGCCTATCTTCAAATCTTTCATGTCAGCCTCTTAAGAAATCGCACGCCATCTTAGATGAAAGTCGGCCTTGATAATATTCACACCTCTTCACAAGAGGTCGGCCACCTTTAAGAAATCGTGTCCCAAGAAGAATGAAGTCGGCTCCAAATAATAAACATGTATTAAATGTCTTCTTAATAACAGATCAAGATGAATTAGTATCTTCTCATGTCGACCATACAATGCAATGAAGATAATGAATAAATTAAATAGCCAACGGCTATCATTTAATTTATGTTCTCTCAACAAGGCTGAGCTGGAAGGAACGACAGACGCTGCTATATCATTAACAGTTACAAATCATCCCTATAAATACCTGCAGATAAAAAGAAAGATATCAAGGGCATGGACTTTAATGTTTCACTCACATAAGTCAACAATCAAGACATGAAACACGAAACAAACGAAGAGTCACCATACCACATCCCACGAATGAGTTTTCTTTGATGTTCATCACCATAAGCATCACTAATTTTGGGATATCAACCAACTTCATTTCCATCACCCAACCTTATTCCACATTGCATTTAATGTCAATTAATGACTTCACAAAATAAACTTTATTATCACTCCCAATAGATTCAATATTGATCCAATTCCACAACAATCACTTGTGAATAGCTACCAACTACTCACCATCCCTTTGCGGTGTAATGGCTAAGAGTCTACCAGTATCCCCTATAGGACTACCAATTGAGGTTCTACCAGCATACCCTGCAGAAATGGTAGCTAAAGGTTTGTTGTATCCCTTGAGAATTTTGGCTAAATGTCTTAGTCATTATTGTCGCCATCCTTTACAGCATGGTTGAAAAACCCCACAAGTACTCATAGGACTCATGAATCAAAACTTGAGTCAAGTTACTCTTTGAAAAACTTGACGTTGAGTTTTTTCAAAAACTCATGGCAATTCATGCCCAAAAATCACGGAATCTTGACAAATATCACGTGTTATTTTTCAAAAACTTGCCCATGACATGATAAAATATTTGACACAACAGAATTACAGATTTCGTGATTTTATTTTAGTTTTTTACAACTCTGAGGATTTCCAAATGCTGTGCTGCGAGTGTTGCACTATTTCATTTTTGGTTTACACTTTAGTTGCAACTCCAGCAATGAAATATGGAGCTTGCAAGTGAAATAGGGTTTTTAATATATGTCTCCAAATTTGCAAACATATAATACACAGGTTGGATTGGTATGTTTGTTTTGTATTCTAGTTAGTTTATTCAACTTGTTTGTTTGTATATTTGTTTTGTATTCTAGTTAGTTTATTCAACTTGTTTGTTTGTATATTTTGTATGTTTTTGTTACATTAGCTATTGATTTCTAGCTAGTGTGTGTGTTATATTAGTTTCTGTCCTATTTGTTAGTGTTTTTGGTTTTTTTATTTTGATTGAATGAGATCTTGGAAAGCTTCCAAGCTTCTTCCACCATTCCAAACCTCTCTAGAGGTTTGCTATGCACACTGGGAACATTGTACTTCCCCTGCTTGTTTGAATCTTGCATTTCCAGCCCCCATTGTCAGAAGAGAATGTTGCAGCATAAGAGGCAGAAGGCGAGGTTGGTGAGCCATTAGGGATGGGTTCCTCGCATACACAACTTGATCCTATCACTATGGATGAGACTCTTATTGAGGATATTGCAGCTATACCATACACTTCTGCAACACACAGAGCAGCAACAGACTTTTTTGAGCTTTAATCATATAGAAGAAATTTATGATTTATAATCTTTATTGATATTAAACCTTTAAGTTCATATGTAATCAAAGGTTGAACTCAATTTTTTGATCTGTGATGTGTATTAAACTCTGATTTTGATTCATATATGATAGAAATGAGTAATTAGTTCTACAAATTCAGTAATATATGTGCTTTTTAAGAATATTTTTAAAATTTATGTATTTCCAAATGTTTGATAAATTTTCCAAGTTTTTGCTGAGTCCCTAAAACTTTTGGGCCTGCCAAGTAATTGCCAAGTCCAAGTTTTTCAACTATGCTTTACAGGACCTCTGGCTAAGTATTTTGTCCACCATCCCCAGGAGGCAGTTGGCTTGTCATGATTGCCCTCAACCATTTCAGGACTGTCAGCCCAAAACTTGGAAACGGCAATTTTTACCTTCAATGATAGTCAACATTGAAATCACAACAATCCACTTTTCAATATTTCAAATGAATCATAGCCATTAATAAATCAGCAGTCAACATACCTTATAAATCAACAAAAAATTGTTCATCATATCATCAGTCAATGTTGAAAACTCAATCAAATGCCAATTACTCTTTGGTCAACAGAACAAAATAGGGAGCCAGCACAAGTCTCTTTTTGAAAGATTGATCCACACAATAAATATAAAATCAACAAAATTTGAACAGTCAATCCTCAAAAGTCACTATTGCAACAAAATCAGCAAAGGTAAAATTATTGGTCAGTTCTAAGGTTGACACATCAATCTTCATGTCTTCATTTTTTCTGCATTTTCGTGTTGGGGTCCATTCTAAGGATCAAAGAAATTTCCAATTTAGGTGATTATGGTCAACAAGGGTCACTGGTACACAAGTCAATATGCATTTAACATGAAGACATATAGGCTGGCATGGGTAGGTTGTCCAGTGCAGCATGCTAACCTGTAAAGATTAGAAGCTCTTGACACCAGTCAGGCAAATCAAGAAAAAACTAATATTAATGTCCAAGAGTGACCAAAGTAGGTCAATAAGATTCAGAAGTACAGCCAGTTCAATATAACAATACTTGAATAGAAAAAAACTCTGGAAGCTGGAAGAGTGTGAGAACCCTTACAGGTTCAAACTGAATTTTTCCTCTTTGCTGCACTCAAACTCTTAACAAGGGTTTATTTTTTTACATGTAGTATGAAAGACTCCAAGCATAAACAGCAAGAAATAAACTTGAACATAGATTTTAGGCAATCAACAAAGATGAACATAAATAAGGATGATCATACCCAGCAATGATAGCTTGTCTTCTTTATTTGATTTGAAAACTGATTACAAATAGAGAGGGCTGGAAGGTACAATCAGTCAAGTCTGATTTGAATTTCAGACCTTCTATTCATCCGCTTGTGCCAAAACACAAGTCCAAACCCTAGCCGTATAAGGGGAAGAAGTAGCTATGAGAAGTATGGAAGATATGCCCAGCTGGGAAATGACTGAAATACAACTGTAACTGCCCACTGGAAGTCTGATATCTCTGAGTTAAATCTGTATCAGCTGCTGTTACAAACCCTAATGATAACGCTAACAAAAATGCCAAGAATACACTACAAACTCAAGCTGCCATACACCAATGGAAGGCGATCAGGGTTAGGAAGGAATAATGACGTTGAAACCCTACTGTAGATGCCACACAACCCTCTGAACTGGAAATGAAATCAACTTGATGACTGATCAGATCAAGCATGAAGCTGGGAGTTGCCAAAGACGCCCTCCTTTGTCAAGCGAACCACTTGAAAACCTTTTTCCCTATGCCAAAAATGCCCTTCTAGCAAATACTGATGAAAGTGTCACAAACAAAATCCAAATCTGCAAAAGAAACTTATCTAAAGCAACCTGGTTAAGTTCTATTATGAATTATGTTTGAATTCATCTCACATGGTGGAATGGGGTCATCACCATACCACAATATTCAAGGGAGCATCATCTTGAATGGACTGAAAACCACTTTCAGTCAAGAGGTCTCTCTCAGCAAACAAGTTAGAATCACCAAAATAACATGCCTTCCTATTACCCCAGCCTCCTTTAAATAAGATCTTAAGGCAAGGCTGCCCTAGGGTTGCATCAGATTGTCTTTATTAAAATATTCATGTTGCTTCAAGGCTAAGGTATCACTCAATTCGTCCCCCAAGAAGATCAGATTTTCTCTATTTAAAATATTCAATTACTTTTGCTTCAAGGCTAAGTTTCCTCAAGCCTTCTAGAAACATCTGAGTGTGTTTGTCTTTTTGCCTTTTTTTGGAGATTATAAAATGTTTCTTGGAAGCTTCCTACAGCCGCCCCAAGGAGGAGATCAGACTTGGTCTTAAAATAATGATTTATGGTGGCTTCTCCCTTAAGTTACCTAAAGTGCCACAGGAAGAGGGAGGCTTCTAGAATCTGATCAGATTTGGGTGAGGTGACTCACCTCCTTGCTTGTCCTCCTTGTTTGCTAGGTGTGGCAAAGAGACCTCCTTGCCTGCTTTGACCCAACATAGACCTCCTTGCTTGCTTTGACCAGCAAGTCGACCTCCTTGCTTGCTTTCACCTCCTTGTGTGCTTTGACCAGCAAGAGGGAAGAAGATTAGCATTAGGCTCTGCTTGGTTTAAGGTTAACACCTTCCTAATTCTTATTCACTACCAAAATTTGATTCCTATCACCAAAATTCATCCCCTTTTTATGCCTTCTAACCCACGGGAATGCTGGATGGGCTAGAATCGTGCCACCATGATGTCATTCCAAGAATGGGGACATTACAAAGAGAGACTAATACTAAAGCATTAACACAAACAACGAAAGCACAACAAGAGGGGGTGAACCATAGTCATCAAGTTCAACTACAAGGGGAAGATCCCTCAAGGGAAATGAGAGAACAAGAAGCCACTGGAAACCAAAGATAGATGAGTTTTAAAATGATGATATAATAAAAGTTAATCATTATAAAAGATATTTTTGTTAATTAAGGGTAAGACTGAAATCAGCTTCCTCATGACCCAGAGCCTTAGAGCACCTGAGGCTCCCCAAACTACCTTTAAGGTTTTAAATTTTGACCAAAAATACCACTTACCAACTGTATAGCACATTCATCTAGAAGTCGTCCCTTCAACCATTAAATAGGCATTCATCCTCTTAAGAACTGAGAGAATGGTTCATCATTTGACAAACCAATCACCTTTAACTTTCTTATTTTTAGTGATTGCGATCAAGTATGGTTGCCTGTGCACATTTTAAAGTGATATGGTATAAGTAGGAAGATATAATCCCTGTGAAATTGGCGACTCGCAACAATCTCTCTAGCACTTGCAACTAGTGCTCTCACACTTTCTTCATGCACTTGCTTACTGGCAATCAATCTCTCAAAGTCTCCTTTAAAGTATTTTGTTGCAACAGGTTTAAGTCTCCTATTTTTTAAATGTAGCCAGTGCCAACCATCATCCTCTCTGTTAGAAGTACCTATAAATCTAAGAGATCACTTTAAGCCACTTTACCTAGAACATGCTCTCAATTAACCACATTAGTGAGAGGCCAATGCAATAAAACCTTGTTTAGAGATAACTGATAAGATTGTTTTATTTGACTTTATATATTTGTATGTTTTTCCCTGACCTTTCTCAGGTTATTGAAGTTTACCAATGCAAAGAGAGGAGCTACATCTTCCACAGACTTACTCCATAAAATTTGTGCATAATCCTCTAACCCCAAGCTCTATTTACACTATTTGAGTGTTGCAGATATAGAAATTTGAATGCTTATAACTAGAATTGGTCCCTCTTTCATTTCATATTTAGGGAAGCCTTTTGCTTAGTTATACTACCTAATAGTCTCTGTAAGTACTATCAAATTAAACACTATTTATTTATATGTCCATATTGTTTATACATAATTGCATTGGAAAGCACGAGACCTGTGCATTGTTAACAATCAAGAAACCCAGAATTGACTCAGCTACTACTTATGAATTTCAAGTCAGTTTTGTTTGTGATATTCTTTGGAGATGATACATGTTTTAAAATTATTTTGGACCAAGATAGAAAAACAAATTTGAAGGATGTTAGACTTATATTCTTCATGTAAAAGCCAACCTTTAAATCTTGGAACTTTTTTAATTTGAAAAGCTTGATCTTCAATGGCAGACAAATCAGCACTACCTATTGAAAAAAGGGGAAGACAGCTTCATATATGTTGAAGTTTGCATCTGCTAAAGCCCCCAAACAAACAAATACTGGACATTGTTGGATTTCTTGTGGTCATTAAAGATTGCAAAAACAAATAAATAAAAGCCAAGTAAGAAACAAACGACTACCAATGTCAACAAGTTACACTAGAGATGGCCATAAGACCTAAATATTAAACATTTCATCTGTAAACATACAATTAACTGCCCAAAATGATAAAATAACCATGAGCTCTATTTCCTTAATGGCTGTAACTTTATATGAGGGGGTAGCAACAAATATGTCATATCTTCAATAATTCAGTCAAAACAGTTACAGTGAATAAAGTTCACGGAAGATATGTTATGCATATCAAAGTAAGCAATTAAATTTTATTTCATTGTTGTATATACAGAGTTCTCAAAGTTGTTTGAAATTCAATGTACAAGACAAAAAGAAGAGTCCAGAAAATTATAATGGATGAAATGATCAAGGAAGATTACAACATAATGTCATGAACCATATAAACTTAACACTGTAAACAATTTGCAACACCACTTGCATCCTCTGTATACTAGAGAGATCAACGCATTCCTATTATCGATCAGAGCTTGTATTCATTGTATACTAAAGGGACCAGTAGCATTCCAAAGCTCAACTTTGCCCACAAACAGAATAAATTTTAAGAGTAAGGAAAATTACCTCTAAGGAGGAGGAACACCGATGATCCATTGTATCAACTATATGCAAGAACTGAGGAATCACTCCTTTTAACTTGTCAATCAATCCTGGCTGTGATTTTAGGGCATTGAGAACCTGAAATAAGCAAGTTGCTATCAAATACACCAAAGAGACTTTGGAGTATATGCTTGTACTTTATTATCGCAGCTAGTAATCAGAGTACATGTCTTGAAATAGACAAGGGTTCCCAAACTAAGTATGGTTCTTTCAAAAATATAGACTTTACATACTAATTCCTTGGCTTTATAAAAATAAAATTCATCCTACTGATTAATGGCAATTCCAACTGTTATTAACTGGTAGCATTTAAAATGGCCAGAATGTGTTAAACAGAGAGCAAATTTTGTTACATGATACAAATTGGTGAGCAGGTCAAAATGAAAAGAAAGCGCATTGATTAACTCCATTAAGTATCAATGATAAGTTTAGAAAAAAACAGCAATATCACTTCTTTCTTTGTCTTCATTGTTGATTAGTTTTTTAAATGATAACAAATGGTACTTTCATATGCAATCCAGTTTTTAAAAATGATACAAGCAATCTATTCAAAAGTACTCCACTAGTTCTAATTTTTCCACATTTTAATAAATTACAAATGCTAAACACCATTATTTTTCTCTTCAATTTTACAGTTATACAAATTAAAATATGCACCCGCACCAGTTATGCACATATGATTCATTATTTAAAGAACCCGTATATTATAATTCACTACCCTCACAAAAAAGCACAAGTTTCACTCTAATTGATAGAAACGATTGAGTTTTCATGTCTCAAGATCTCAAAATGGTCATAAATAGAAAGGTCCAAGTTCTTTACTCAATCATTGTCATTCCTTTGTTTACAGATTCACCCATGAACTACGGATAAGCTCTAAGTGCTTTAATAGATTTCTAGAATGCTTAAAGATTCTTGAAATATGATGGTTATAGTTTAGCAGAATAGAATCAAGCATTCCAAAAATTGGTGAAGGATAATGCAGCTGCCACCAGGGTCATTTGTGGGTATTATTATAATTTATTTATTTCTTTCAGAAGTGTCGTACGCCTAAACCATAACAAATCTTTCTTAACCCACAACCTTGTGGACAAGAGCTCAAGAGATTGTTTATATGAATTGAAAAATATAGCATCTATTCCCTAAGAGGCACGAAACTGGAGTGATTAAAGACACCAACTTGCAGAGCCCTTGGATCTCTGTGTAAAATACCAAAAATTGAAGCAGATATTTCTCAGCATAATGGAAAAGTTGTTTCATTAAACAGCCCTCAAATATGTCCATACAAAGCACAGAAAACAATCAACAGACAAAGCTTCAGTACAAGTAGATATACAAGAGTATGAAGATTTGGATACAATTTGTTGTGCTCCATACAGAACTCCATGTCAAACAGATGACATGGAAAACATGTAAAAGAAGTCACAGCTTGTATTAAAGAATGTAAGAAAATAAGAAACTAGTCCATATATCAGCTACTTATATATAAATATTCATAAGCTCCATGCACTTAAATCATCTTATCCTTTTAAAAGGAGCAACTTATCATTCATCTATTGTGGGAGAGTGTGCTTGCCAAGCCATCTTTGCCTTCATAATTATCTTTTATGCTGGTGCACAATTTCATGAGAAATTTTTGAAGAATTTTACCATTTAATGTATAAATGAAATTGCAGTGTCTGAAATTTGGTATGAGAACCAATCCATTTCTTGGACCAAGGACCAGTTCTCAAATGAGAGGCATAGGAAAACTTCTAGACATTTAGAGAATGTTCAAAAAATTAGACAGTGATGCACTTGTAGAGAAAATTATTATCCAATCTGATCGAGCTTCTTTTTTCTCGAGATCATCAAAAACAAAGCACGAGTGTCACAACCTATCAGAAAAAGTGAAAACTGAAGACAGAAAATTAATTATTAAACTAAAAATATTTATTTACAGACCAAGAAAGTTTCTAAGAAAAAAACAGGATAGGGTCATCTTCTTTGGATCATATGTTTGCTCAGGGTCAAAAATTCTCTTCCCACATTGTGTCTTGCATAACACTATTTTGTCTAAAGAAACAAACATTACCAGATAAAGATGCAGAATAGCAAAGGGAAAGAGTTGAAATACAGGATTATACACTGCATTACCAGTTCCAGATGAACTATAGGAAAACATTTCTATGGATTGTGTTGAGGCTACCAAGGACACAGAGGATTTGATTCTTATGTTGTTATTGTGGATAGATTTACTAATATGGCTAACCTTCTTCCATGCAACAGGGTAACAGACGCAAGTTAAGTGATAAATTATTTTTCAAGGAGATTGTAAGGTTGATGGATTGCCAAAGAGTATCTTGCATATGAGAGATACAAGTTCTTGAGTTATTTCTGCATAACATTGGAGGAGAAGATACGATCAAAATTGCAGTTTTGTTCAACTTATCATCCACAGATCAATGGAGAAACCTGAGTTGTTAATAGGTCCATAGGTAAATTTAATGAGCTGTTTAGTTGATGAAAGACTGAAGCATGGGATAATGTGCTACTGCAATCTAAGTTTGGGGTATAATAGTTCAGTTATAGGAACAAGTTATTAAATAAATCACAAATAGTAATGCTACACAGAAGGAGAACACTATGCTTCAAGGACACAAAAGTTTGAAGCTGGAGATTTTGTTATGGCATTTCTAATAAAGAAGATATTTCCCAAAGGATAAGAGTATAGCAAGTTGAGGGACACAAAAAAAGTCATTTGGAGTTTCCATAGGCAAATGAGATATCTCCTATTTTCAATGTTGCAGATTGAAATGCTAATTTTCCTTTAAAGGCAACAAAACAACCCTTCTTCTATCCTTAAAGAGTGTATAAGTATTTTCCTTCCCATCATGGACAACTCTTGTATCATATCGTCTTGCCCTTCCAGCAAATAAGTGGGCATGCACCAATGGGAATCACATTACATCATACCTCATCTTCATAATGCCCAACATTCAAAATACCTAAGAACGTTTCAATTAATTCCAAATCATGTCTGGGTTGCTTTTTGTTACACCCTGAATTTTGACTTGCAAAATACTTTAACTTTTACGTTAAAAATGTGTTTTTGATATCAATAGATGAAATTATAATGCAATGCAATGTGTTTCACTTTTAATGATTATTATTATTTAATCAAGATTATGATGTTGTGTCTAATAACGGACTAACTATGTTATTGGATTTCTAAGTGAAATGCAGAATCAGATTCTTACCCTCCCAGAGGAAGAGGGATAGTATCACCAGTAAGAGGAGTATAGACATGGGAAATAAACAGGTTAATGCCAAATGAGTCGAACACACACTCACGTAGGTTTATGTAACTAGTTCAGGTAAGTAACTCTAGTCCAATCGTTTAGTAACAGTATAGCAACAAAAATCTTTTGGGTAATAAATCGGCAAACCAAAAGTATAAGATTTTCTGAAAAAATCGGATTTAAAAAAATAATGTAAAAAATTGTAGAACAGATAAAAACTATTTTTTTTTAAATTGAAAGGCATTTCCATAGCATAGAGATATAGAGAGCAAATAAAATAAAGAGTTTAACTAATGAAATGTAGAAAATAGATTTTTGTAGTTTATATTCATATCACTAATTACATTCATTGCACTGCACATCTTTCAAACTCAAAGCATTACTTCACATTGCATAACTAATAACTAGATGTTGATAGATGAAAAAATTTCAATTACAATATAGTTTTTTACAAAGTCA